>CAUYQG010282219.1:0-11663 GCA_963574415.1 Tarsius wallacei | reverse complement strand
TTCTGGCTACTTGGAAGGCTGAGACAGAAGGACTGCCTGAGTCCAGCAGGTTGACGCTGGGGTGGCCGTGAGTGTGCCACTGCACTCTAGCCTGGGCGATAGAGTGAGACTCCAACTCAAAAAAAACCAAAAAATGTTCAGAGTCTGCTTATGAGTGAGAACATGTGGTACTCTATTCTTTATTTCTGCGATAAATCACTGAGTATGATGGACTCTAAATCCATCCGAGTGGCTGAGAAGTCCATATGTTTGTCCTTCTTCATGGCAGGGTAATATTCCATTGTGTATATGTACCACATTTTTTTTTCTTTTGAGTTGGAGTCTCACTCAGTAACCCAGACTGGAGTGCAGTGGCCTCTCCCGGCCACCACAGCCTCGACCTGCTGGGCTCTGGCGATCCTTCCGCCTCAGCCTCCCAAGTAGCTGGAACTACAGGTGTGCGCTACCACGCCTGGCTAATTTTTTGATTTATTTTAGAGATGAGGTCTCTCCAAGTTGCCCAGGGGGGTCTCGAACCCACGGGCTCAGGCAATCCACTCACCTCAGCCTCCCAAAGCATGGGATTACAGGCTGAGCCACCAAGCTTACCACATTTTTTTATCTAGTCCAGTTTCCATGGGCAGCACGGTTGGTTCCATGTTTTTGCTATTGTGAATAGTGCTGCAATAAACATGCGTATGCAGGTATCTTTTTGTAAAATGATTTGAGTTCCTCTGGGTATATTCCCAGTAGTGGCATTGCTGCGTCATATGGAAGGTCAACGGTCAACATCCAGTTCTTTCAGAAATCACCACACTGTTTTCCAAAGAGGTTGCACTAGTTTTCACTCCCACCAGCAGTGTAGAAGCATTCCTTTTTCTCCATATCCTCACGAGCATCTGTTGCTGTTTGTTTTATTAATGATGATCATCACAAACAACTTATTTTTTATCAAATGAAATGGTCAAGATAGTAACGTTCATTTATTTAACTGGACATGTGTTTACAGCACTCACACACACACACAAAAGGTACAAAAGAACAATTGGTTGAGTTAGCCTTTGCTGCCTACAAATGCCTAACACTCCGTGGCTTAAAACAACCACTTACTATTACAGTTCCCATGCTTGGCGTTCGACAGGGGTTGGCTGGTCTGGGTTGGGCCCAGCCAGGCTTGCTCATGTGTGTGCCGGTTGAATGGTGACTCTTCTCTGGGTTGAGTGTGACTGGGCACTTTAGCTGGGTGGCCCTGCATCACGTGACCTCTGTCATCCTCCCAACACAGGGAGTTAGTCTGGGCATATCTTTTACATGGTGATGGCAGAAGCAAAAGAGGACAAGTACTTTTCCAAGTCTCACCTGACACCCATTGGCCAAAGCAAGTTACATGGCCAAACTCAGAATCAAGGCGCAAGGAGATATACTCTGCTTTTTGATGGGACAAGATAAAACATCAGATGGCAACAGATGTGTCTATCATGTGGGATGAAGAATTGGGACCATTAATACAATCTACACACATATCCTCATTTGCCTTCTAGACTGATAACCAACTCCAAGCTAGGCTGAATAGACAAGAAGGTGTAAAGAGTAGATATTCAATGAACCATGGGCTTCATTGTAAGACATTTGAATTCAAGTTCAACCCTGCTATTCATTGGCTGGGTGACCTTGGGGCAAGTTATACTCACTCCACAGTGCATGTCCATCCTTCGGGCCTGCCTGGCATCCCTTCCTTCTCCTGGTGACAGCGTCCTGCTTTCAGGGAACGTCTCTCTGCTCATGGATTTTTTACATCGCTATTATTGACATTATACTTCACATTAATAATCTCTGTGATCCTGGGACACTCATTCCCAGCTCCCTCTGTAAAATTGGGGGAGGGTTAAACTAGGTAGCTCTCCCTAGGATTTCATCCAGCTCACCATACCAAGACCAGAGAGAGTCGAGCCTCCAGGCCCTGACTCTGAATAACATGAAGCTCCTGTCATTATACCTGGCGCAGCATCATGGTTATGAGCAATGCCCCTGAGGCTCGGCTGCCTGAGTTTACAATCCAAGCAAGCTGGTAACCCTGGGCTGGTGCCCTGGGCATGCTCCAAAGCATTCTGTGTCTCAGCTTTTCTCCATTTGTAAAACAAGAATGATAGTATCCACTGCATGGGCTTCTTGTGCGACTTACATGCATTGAAACATGATATGAATAGCTAGATGATCTTTCAGAATCTTCAAAGTCGTGTTCCTATTAGACTCTGTGGCATTTGACTTCTCGCAAACCTAGCCAGTATTTTTCATTTTCTCCACTCTGCCTTCACATTTTGACAGAGTTTGGGCCAGTTAAATTAGGGTGGTCTCTGCAAAATGCAAGTATCAGAGGGGCTTGCCGTCTGGATTCGAGGGTCTGTCCTTTTACACTATTCACACTAGTCATTTCACACTATTCATGCTTGTGTCAGGGAGAAAGCAGAAAGAGAAGTCTAGTCTGGGAGTTATCTGCTACAAAGAAAAAAAGTCTTGAGGATGCTAGGGGTGAAGTCTGTACTCTCCCCATCTCCAGAGCAAGGCATGCCCCTGGCCAGATGACCCCAGTGACCAGGCAAAGGCAAAGCTGACTCCTCCCTTTCCCCAGCCAGATGGCTACTCTGCAGCCTCCAGGGACTGCCTCAGCATCAGCATTTCCTGTGACTCTTGCCTTTTTAAGATGCCGTTGGCCCAATGGGTGCCATAGCATCCCCCAAGCACACAACTACTTCCTTCTCCTCCCCCTTTCTGCCAGGGATGTGTTTGTCGCCAGAGAGATCTCCATCCAAAATGATTCTGAATTCCCTTTTAGCAACACCCTTGGTGCTCAGGAACTATTTTTTAGAAGAAGATGATGAATGAATAAATGTCTCCATTCTCTATGGTCAGTAGGCAATTCGTAGAGGCTAACAGTAATTTTTTAAGGAGGGGCTGGTACTCTGTTTAGTGATTATGTAGACATCTCTTCAATAGTCTCCATGATGACGTTTAACACAGAGTGCTGTAGTTAAAATGATGTTAAATATCTTTTTTTTTTTTTTTTTTTTGGTTGGAGTCTCACTCTTTCGCCCAGGCTGGAGTGCAGTGGCACACTCACGGCCACCCCAGCGTCAACCTATTAGGCTCCAGCGATCCTTCTGCCTCAGTCTTCCAAGTAGCTGGAACTAGGTGCGATCACGCCCAGCTAATTTTCGATTTTTTATGGTGGAGATGAGGTCTTGCCAAGTTGCCCAGGCTGGTCTCAAACCCTCAGGCTCAGGCAATCCACTCACCTCGGCCTCCCAAAGCACTGGGATTACAGGCTGAGCCACTGAGCCCGGCGTTAAATATCTTTTAATTGGACCTCTCATCTTATAGACAGGAGACCTGAAGCCCAGAGAAGCTAAACATGTTCTCCAATGACCAGGATGATGAAGGCATGCAAAACCATGTCTTATGAGCAACTTTAAAGAAGCTGGAAATATTTGTTTCTTTTCCTGGAGAAGATAGCAACTAGAGGGATTCTGAGCATTGATTTTTAAGTCTCTGAAGGGCTACTATATGGCTGGGCACAGTGGCTCACATCTGTAATTCCAGCAATTTTGGATGCCAAGGTGGTAGGATTGTTTCAGCCCAGAAATTTGAGACCAGCCTGGGCATCACAGCGAGACCTCATCTCTACAAAAAATTAAAAAAATAAGTCAAGTGTGGTGGGGCACACTTGTCGTCACAACCAATCAGGAGGCTAAGGCAGGAGGATTGCCGGAGCCCAGAAGGTCGAGGCTGCAGTGAGCCATGATCGTGCCACTGCACTCCAGCTTTGGCTGGAGTGAGACCCCCATTCAATCAATCAATCAATCAATCATCAATCACTAACTACTATATGAAGAAAAGTTTCCTAAGAGATCAGAAGTGCCCAGAGATGAAACGGTTGCCTCTTGAAGCAGTGAGTAGTCTATTGCTAGAGGGGTCCAAACACAAAACAGAAATAGCTTATAAGGAGAAGAGAAGCATCAAATTGGGGGCAGAGAAAATGACTAAAATGACAAGCAGAAAATACCAAGTGTTGAAAGGGTATAGAGCAAATGGAACATCAGATACTGCTTGTGGGAGAGGTAACGGTACAACCACTTTAGAAAACTGGCAATTTTTAGCCATAAAGAAGGACAAATACATGGACTTCGCAGCAACTTGGATGGATTTAGAGTTGATCATACTCAGTGATCCATCACAGAAACAAAGAACAGAGTACCACATGTTTTCACTCATAAGTGGACCTTGAACAATTATTATAATACTATAAGAAAGGGATTGGCAGTAGTGGGAAACTCTCAGGAGAGGGGGGCTGGGATTGGCAGTTGAGGGAAACTGCTAGGGGAGGAAGGGCATAACTCATCAACAAGGGTCCCCGCATAATCAACATTTGTATACCTAACCCTGAATTGTACCTCACATCTTTATAATTAAAAAAAGGAAAAAAAAAAAAACTGGCAGTTTTTAGTAAGATTAAATTTACATCTCCCCTATGTTCTAACAATTCCACTCCTAGGATTAGATTCAACAGAAATGCATATGCAATTTTCACCAAAGACACATAGGAGATCTTCATAATGGATTATCCAAAATAGCCCCAAACTAGAAACTACCCACGTAGAATGAATACATAAATGTTAGTACATTCGCACAGGGGAATACTATGGAAAAGGAGTCAGGAGACTTTCTCTGTAAAGGGCCAAATAGCACTTTCAGCTTTGCAGACCACATGGCCTCCATCTCAACGACTCAGTTCTGTCACTACAGTGCAAAAGCAGTCACGGACATAGACATACACAGAAATAAATGGGCATGGCTGTGTTTCAGAAAAAAAAAATTTGCAAAAGCAGATGGAATACACAGTGTGTTCAGTTTTTGAAAATTCATTAAGGTGCACAGCCATGATATGTGTACTTTCTAAGTGTATATGAAAAGGTTTTTAATTTTTTTTTTTTTTTAAGTTGGAATCTCGCTCTGTCACCCAGACTGGAGTGCAGTGGCCACTCCCGGCCACCGCAGCCTCAACCTGCTGGGCTCTGGCGATCCTTCTGCCTCAGCCTTCCAAGTAGCTGGAACTACAGGCATGCGCTACCATGCCGGGCTAATTTTTTATTTTATTGTAGAGATGAGGTCTCACCAAGTTGCCCAGGCGGGTCTCGAACCCGCGGGCTCAGGCAATCCACTTACCTCAGCCTCCCAAAGAGCTGGGATTACAGGCTGAGCCACCAAGCCCGGCTGGTTTTTAATTTTTTAAAAAAGACTTTCAATAAAAATGTCTAAAATAAATAGAAACAAGGCAGCTATTGGCCTGTGAGTCTGTGATTCAATGACTAGCCCCAGATCACAACAAAACTGGGACTGAAACTCAGGCCTCTGGTTCCCAGCATGGAAAGGTAATGCCTACATGGGGAGCATTTCCTGCATGCAAGGCACTTACAACAGTCCATCCTCATAATTACTCTCAGAGAAGGGTTTATAATGCTCTTTTTTTTTTGAGTTGGAGCCAAACTGTATTGCCCAGGCTGGAGTATAGTAGCATATTCACGGCTAACGCAGCCTCGACCTGCTGGGCTCAGGTGATCCTACGGCCTCAGTCTTCCAAGAAGCTGGAACTACAGGCGTGTGCCACCATGCCTGGCTGACTTTTTTGATTTATTGTAGAGACGAGGTCTGGCCAAGTTTCCCAGACTGGTCTCGAGCCCCCGGGCTCAGGCAGTCCTCTTGCCTCCACCTCCCAAAGTACTGGGATTACAGGCATGAGCCATCGCACCCGGCTATAATGCTTATTTTTGTAAAGACAAAACTGAGACCCAGAGGCGGGCATACACTTAGCTAGGATCGTGCAGCTGGTCAGAACAGCAACATCATTTGAGGCCAGATCTGCGTGATTCTAACCCCAGGCTCCTAAGCTGCCTCTCCAGGCTTTAAATGCAAACATGGCATTTCTTACATGAGCATCGCGTGTGTATAAAAATAAACTGCAAGCCCACACTAAGAAATACTATCCAGTTATCTGTGGCTTCTGCTGCTGCACAGTCAGGGTTGCTAAATCTTATTAGCCTGTGCCCGCTGCTTCTGGGCAAGCTCTGGCCATGGGCACAGCTGGGACATAGGCCCACTGAGCAGGTTTTTTACCGTGGCTTTTCCTTCTGAAGCAAGCATGGCGGGTTGAGAGGGGAGGGAGAAGCAGTGAGGGCAGGCAAGATGTTGGGTGAAGCAGGTTCCCCAGCCAGGGGAAGGCCAGGGCACTGACCTTCCTGCCACCCATCGTTCAGGGGTGTTAGGGCTGGAGGAGGGGTGGGATGACCCTGGCTGAGCCTTTTCCTTTACCTTCTGTACCTATTGGACTTACTGCATAAGATTCTCTCCAACAAACTGGTGTCTGGGTAAAATACACGTGCAAACTACTCTAATGTTTTCCTTTGACAGGGAAATTGAGGCCCAGAAGGACAGTGAGGATCTAACGGTAGTTGCTCAGTGGTGGAGGTGGTGTCACATCTCTTGATTGTCCCTCTGAAGTTCCTTCCCTTCATGAGATACCCTACTTTTCCATTTGTGTCTCACCCCTGGAAGGTCACCACGGCGCCACCCATTTCCGATGTGATTCAACTCCCCTGCCAGGACAGCCCCTCCTGCTGGATAAGCTTTGTCTTCCTGCCACACCCACTCCTTGAAGGCCCTCTCATTCAGGGTTGAGGCCCAGAGGTTTCATGAAAAGAAAATAAAAGCACGGAGGCCTGACACACATGAGGTCTGTGGGGCACGTTTGGAAAATGAGATCCTTGCATGAAAACAAACTTTCGGAGGGCTCACCCCGGTAACAGAGTGCGGGGAAGGCCCCTTCCTGCTTCAGGACAAAATTCAGCGTTCTGCTTTTGGTGTTCAGCCTCTGTGCTCAGAGCCTTCTGGCCCATAAGGAGCATTTCCTGTGCTCTGCTTTGGGCTGCTCCTGCCACTTCAGGCTAGTCTTGCCGTTTCAGGATACTCTTGGCACTTCAGGCTGCTCCCATCACCTCAGGCTGCTTCCACCACTTCAGACTGCTCCCGTCACCTCAGGCTGCTCCCGTCACCTCAGGCTGCTCCTGACACATTAGGATACTCCCGCAACTTTTGACACTTCTGGATGCTTCTGTCCCATCAGGCTTCTCCCACCACTTCAGGCTACTCCCACTACTTTTTAGGCTGCTCCTGCCACTTCAGGCTGCTCCCATCACATCAGGTTGCCCGTGCTTTTTCAAGCTGCTCCTACACCCTTGTGACCGTGTTTATTTTTTAGGAAAAAGATTTTCATACCTCTTAGTGCCTCCCTAGTCTGTCTGTGTCCTATATGATATCACGTGTCCTATGCTCCTATATCATGATCGTCTATCATGTAGTCGTGAGCATCTTGCAGATGTTTATGAAATAGTCTTTTATGCCAGACACTGTGCAGGGAGCTAGTCCTCATCATCTTAGTGGAGAAGGCGCTTGCAGGACAGTGTGGTGAGCACAGCAAGAGTGGAGTGGGCATGGTACCAGGCGAACACAGAGGCAGCGGCTAAGCTCACCTCCAGAATTAGGCCGGCAGCTCCGAGAACTGGAAACCCGAGCCGTCTTGCAGGGCATGCCGGTACTTGACCAGAGGGGCAGGCGTCCCTACAGAGGGCACAGCATGGACGCAGGTGTGAAAGAACACCATGTGTTCAGGGAATGGCTGGTGGTTCAGAGGAGCTGGCATGCAGCTACTGCCTGGACAGAGACGTTTTCTAGCTGAGAAAGAGTGGGCCGGTACAGCTGCTCAGTCTGAAGGCATTAGGGATGGTAGAAGGCGGGCATCACCTAATCCTCTTATCAGATTCGCATAGCCCCGTCCTTCTCGAGTTTGTCAACAGCTCAGCATCCAGGCGGAGACCCACACCTACCATTTGTTCTGTGCTCAGTGTGTGCTGGGAGAAACGAGGTCACATGGGTACAAGTGTCTGCTTGTCACCTGTTCCTACTCTATGATTGATGAGGGTGGACTGTCCAATGTGTGTGCCTTCACAGCCAATGTCGTTGTGAATTGGGCCCTTATGATCTTCCCAATAATGCTGGAAATATTATACAGCAGTGGTTTTCCATCTGGGTCCATGGCTTTGGGGGATACATGCACATTCCAAGATCATATACAAAATTTTGTTGGTATGGGCATTTTTCCTAGTGAAAGGCTCCCAAACTTTCATCAGAGCCTTAAAGGGTTGTATGATCATTTCCATTGGAACAATTGCCAAACTTTCCCAAGAGTCATGAAGTCTTTCCCTAAGAGCATGTGTACACAGCATTGAGACTAGCACTGGGATTGAAGGGTGAGTTATAGCTGATCCTATGTCTAATCAAACGAAAATTTACTTTTTTTTGAGTCACAGTCTCACTCTGTCACTAAGACTGGATTGCGGTGGCACAATCATGACTCACTGTGGCCTCCACCTCCTGGGCTCAGGTGATCCTTCCACCTCAGCCTCCCAAGTAGCTGGGACTACAGGTGGGTGCATGCCACCGCACCTGGCTAAATTTTTTTATTTTTTTATTTTTGAGTTGGAGTCTCACTCTGTCACCCAGACTGGAGTACAGTGGCTGGTCCTGGCCACTGCAGCCTCAACCTGCTGGGCTCCGGCGATCCTTCCACCCCAGCCTTCCAAGTAGCTGGAACTACAGGTGCGAGCTACCACGCCCAGCTAATTTTTTTTTTTTTATTTATTGGAGAGATGCGGTCTCGCCAAGTTGCCCAGGCAGGTCTTGAACCTGCGGACTCAGGCAATCCAATCACCTCGGCCTCCCAGAGCGCTGGGATTACAGGCTGAGCCACCGAGCCCGGCCCCAGCTAAATTTTTTATTTTTTACTTTTGTAGAGATGCAATCTTGCTATGTTGTCCAGGCTGGTCTCAAACTCCTGGGCCCAAGCAATCCTCTTACCTCAGCCTCCCAAAATGCTGGGATTATAGGCGTGAGTAATCAGGCTACTGTGTTTAGCCAGTTGTTTCACCTTCTGAGCTGAGCCCATAGAAAGCCTGAAGGAAAACACAGCTGACATGCTAAGTGCTAGACACACGTGAGGAGCCAGAATTAGCACTATCATTAAAAGCGGAATGAACTCATGCTATCCACAGCATGGTCCTGAACAATTCCTGACTGGTTTAATGACAGAAATCACGAGTAAGCGTCAGTCCACCACGGATGAGAAATCAAACAAAACAAGCAAAGCATTATTACAGATAGTTTGAGAAGCACTAGTTTAGAACACCTAGTTCCCTTCTTAACCGTGTTCTTTTTTATTTGTTGAGTCCACAAGCTAAATAAGCAGTGCTTTGTCCCAAGTCTTTTCCAGGATAGGTCAACTCAGAGGAAAAACAAAGCACAAGGGCCGCTCACATGGAATTTAGCCTCAGGCCCCCAGAGCCATGGAATGTTCTGGCCTTTGGAAGGACCTCTGGCCTCCAGCTTTCTAAAGACTCAGAGCTCATATGCTGGCCCCTCAGGAGGGCTGGGCACAGCTGATTAATTACCCTCAACCAACCAACAAGTTCCCGGAAGCCAATTAGTAAAACAATGACTAGAAGACTGAGGAACATAACATCCGATGGAAGGGGCTTTGGTATTTTATCTACCACATCTGACTTGTTAACACAACCTTGAATACATTTCTTTTTCTTTTTCTTTTTTTCTGAATCAGAGTCTCTGTCGCCCAGGCTGGAGTACGGTAGCAGCTCATGGCCACCACAGTCTCGACCTTCCGGACTCAGGTGATCCTTGTGCCTCAGCCTTCCAAAGAGCTGGAACCACAAGCATGACATACCCAGCTGATTTTTTTTTAATGTATTGTAGAGATGAGGTCTCACCATGTTGCCCAGGTTGATCTCGAACACCTGAGCTCAGGTAATTCTCTTGCCTCCGCCTCCTAGACTGCTGGGATTACGACGTGAGCCACCACGCCTGGCTCTTGAATACGTTTCTAAGAACAGGCTGGCAAGTCATTAAACTCCATGTGCAACCGTCTTTCCCCCTTCTCCCTGTAGCCTGGGGCCTTGCAAATGGCAGGTGCTCAGGGAAGTTTCTCAGTGAACACATGGAAATGATATTAGGATGTATGCTCTGAGCCAGAGCTTCTCACCACATCACTCCTCAAAAACACAATCTCTGACTTTCCTGCTCCTTCTTCCCATCCCCCGCCACCTCTTACAGACAAAGTTCTTGAAAGTATGGTCCTCTATCCTTACTTCGCCTTGAATTTACCCCTCAAATCCCCTCCTTTGGCTTCTGCCCCAAAACTTCTCTGAAACTGCTCTGGCCAAGGTCTCCAAAAGGCTTCTTGGCCTTAAATCAAATAAACACTTCTCGGAGTCTGGACTGTACTTTTCTCTACAGAGTTCGGTCCTTACTGATATACCTTTATTCTTTAATCTGTTTCTTAGCCCTCCTGGCATCACAATTTTCTCATTTTCTTTCAACTCCCTGAACTGCTCTACCCTCCCTTCCTCCCTCCCTCTCTCCCCCCCTTCCTTCCTTCTTTCCTTCCTTCCTTCCTTCTTTTGTCAGGGTCCTACTCTGTTTCCCAGGCTGGAGTGCAGTGGCACAATCACAACCCACCACAGCCTCCAACTTCTGGACTTAAGCAATCCTTCTCTGTCAACCTTCCAAGTAGCTGGGACTATAGGCACGCTTAGTTTATTTTTCTAGAGTTGAGGTCTCACAATGTTGCCTAGGCTGGTCTTGAACTACCAGGTTCAAGTAATCCTCATGCCCAGGCCTCCCAAAGTGCTGGGATTACAGGCATTAGCGACTACGCCTGGGCTCTGTTTCTTTTCTTTGTTTTTTTTTTTGAGTTGGAGTCTCACTTCATCGCCCAGGCTGGAATAAAGTGGTATACTCAACGGGCACCCCAGCGTCAACTCGCTAGGCTCCGACGATCCTTCCGCCTGAGCCTTCCAAGTAGCCAGAACTACAGGTGCGCGCTACTACGCCCAGCTAATTTTTTAATTTATTGTAGAGACGAGGTCTTGCCAAATTGCCCGGGCTGGTCTCGAACCTGCAGGCAATCCACTCACCTCGGCCTCCCAAAGCGCTGGGATTACAGGCTAAGCCACCGAGCCCAGTCCTGTTTCTTAAGTGTAGGTGTTTCCCAGGATTTTTTTTTCCCCCTAAGTCTCTGTTCTCGCCATACACAGTCTTCCTGGGTGATGGAAACATACACAGTCCCTTCAATTACCATCTGTATATGCAGGCCTCTTAAAGCCACACACAGTCCAGACTCTTCCTTAGTTCCAGATCCATATGCCTTGCCTACTTAGTTGTTCCACCATCATTCAAAATTGAACATGCCTAGCCAGGCGCGGTGGCTCAAGCCTGTAATCCCAGCACTTTGGCAGGCCAAGGCAAGAGGATTGCCTGAGCCCAGGGGTTTGAGACTAGCCTGGGCAACATGGTGAGACCTCGTCTCTACAATAAATAAAAAAATTAGCTGGGCATGATAGTGCGTGCCTGTAGTTCCAGCTACTTGGAAGGTTGAGGTGGAAGGATGGCCTGAGCCCAGCAGGTTGAGGCTGCAGTGGCCATGATCGTGCCACTCCAGCCTGGGCAAAAAAGTGACACTCCAACTAAAAAAAAACACACACTGTGATTTTTGGAAGGATCAACTG
>CAUYQG010282213.1:0-15062 GCA_963574415.1 Tarsius wallacei | reverse complement strand
CTTGGTTAATATTCCTCAGAAGCAATACAACATTTCTAATATCATAACATTCTAATGATCAATAACTTCTAAGGCTTATGCATATATAGCATCTAATGACTAACTTAAATCCTAATACCTTTCTTATTCTAAGCTAATTAGCACAAATCCTAGCTACTATGCTAAGGTTTTTACTGCATGATTACTATGGCAACGCTTAACAGATACAACTCAAACCTGTTTTAAAGAATGTGGTTCAGCCCAGAAATCACACTGGGTTTTATAAATTAACATAACATTTTAATTCATAAAACAATGTCCTAAGTAATAATTAACCTAAAATTACTAAGCTTAAACAATCCTTAATATTAAAACTACCTATCCTATAATTCTTCTTAAGTATATTGTGTAAATTTAACTTGATTCTATAAGGCCAAAAACCTTACACCAATTATAGCTAAAACTGGCTTTTAGAGGAATGTGGCCAGTCCAGAGTATGGGTCTGGTTCTTAAGAATGCAGACCAGCCCAAAGTAGAAAGTGGGCCACTTCTCGGAACTACTGATTACAATCTCTTAGCAAAATGACTACTCTAAAATCTTGTATTCTATATATCTATACTAAACTTAAACCTATGATTCTAATACAAAAAGCTTGTAATATATATTGAGGCTCTCGAAAGTGACCTGAGTTGGAATTATGCTTATGTAATGGCCAAAACCGCAGTCTGTGAGAAATAGAAACAGTGAGCTTTCACAGTTAACCATGCCTGCTGTCGTTTCAGAGCCTCATGCTTAGATCATCAGAGTTATTTCTGCTTAAATATGCTAAATATTAGAGGGGAAGGTAATGGCGCCAACAGCTCCCGAACACATCCTAGCGGTCTCGTGGTCCTCGACCCTCCTTGATTTCTAGGGTTCAGTGGGCCTCCGTGGCCGGCTACCAACAGCACTTACTACAAAGCTACAGAATCAAGACAATGTGATACCAGCATAAGCATAGATACATATATTTTTTTAAAAATTAGGACTGAAATTCCAGAAATAAACCACCTATGTAAGTTGATTTATTTTCAACAAGAGTACAAAAACCATCCAATGAAGAAAGCATAGTCTTTTCAATAAATCATGTTGGATATCCACATGTAAAGTAGTATACTTGGAATCCTACATTACCTCATATAAAAAATGGACTTGAAACAGGACTTAAATACATCAGCTGAAATTATAAGACTCTTCAAAGAAAATATAGGCACATATCTTTATGATCTGGTACTCTGTAACAGTTTCTTAGATATGTCACCAAAACACACCAAAGTAACAAAAAATGCAAAAATAGATCAAAGTTTAAAATTTGTATAAATCAAGGGACACTAAAAAGAAAATGAAAAGACAGCACACAGAATGGGAGAAAATATTTGCAGGCCTTATATCTAATAGGATCTTATATTCAAATTATAAAAAGCATTCCTAAAGTCAATCATAAAAAGACAAAAACACAAGAGTCTCACTCCGTTGCACAGGCTGGAATGCAGTGGCATGCTCACGGTCACCCCAGTGCCAACCTGCTGGACTCAGGCGATCCTTCCATCTCAGCCTTCCAAGTAGCTGGAACTACAGACATGGGTTACCACTCTCAGCTAATTTTTTGATTTATTGTAGAGAGGAGGTCTTACCAGCTTTCCCCGGCTGGTCTCAAGCTGTGGGCTCAGGCAATCCTCTTGCCTTGGCCTCCCAAAGTGCTGGGATTATAGGCTTGAGTCACCATGCCCACCTGGGCAATGAGATTTAATAGACATTTTTTTTCAAAAGAAAATATGCAAATGGCCAATAAGAAATGAAATGATGTGTGACATCATTAGTCCTTAGGGAAATGAAAATCAAATCATAACAAAATAGCACTTCACATCTACTAACATGGTTAAAAACTTTTTTTGGAGGTTGAAAATTGCTTTATATTTATTTGTATTCTAAAGATGTGGGGTACAAGTCAGGATAAGGTAAGGAAGTGGCCCTTCTAAAACAAAGAGATAAGGACCTTCCCAGAATAGAAAAAGAATGTGTTGGGAAAAAAGTGACATGGCGTAGTCTATGTCTAAATGCACATGAGTAACCCAGTTACAGTCTTGTGTCATAAAATATCCAATAAAAAATGCAGGTTGCCATATAAAGGAGACAAAGGGGCTAAAATATAATGTAAGGCAACTTCCTGCTGTGTTTGGGGCTCAGCCTGTGGATGTGAATCTGCTGGGCCAGTACCAGCACAAATAAAGGCTACTTCCTGGAGGGGAAAAAAAACCTCGGTGTCTCATGTCTCTCTGTAAAGAATCCTGCCACATATCTGGTGCATTGGCCAGGAACCAAGAGGTGGAGACGAATTCCTGGATGCTGGAAGAGGTGACCTTGCCTGGTACCAGCAGACTGTTTGATCTGTAAAGGACTAGCCCTTATGGCATGCTGGTGTGAGGACCCCAGGAGCACAATGGAACTCCATGAGGCCCAGGAACCAGTCAGGGGAGTGCCGCCCATCAGACTGGTAAGAACCCGGGTTCAATTTGGTAAAGCCTGACCCTAAGAGGCAGAAGGGGAGCCTGATCACCTCCCAGAGTTGCCCGAGTAGCCTCATAGGAGGATGAAATTGTAAATCTAAGGCACTGGGCAGCGGGTTGGAGATGTTATGTGAATGCAAGTAAATAAGATGCTCCCTAGTGACAAAGTGAAAGTAGAGTTGGGAGAAATCCTAAAATTTGCAAGAAACCTCCAGTAAGGGCAGTTGAAACTTTAAGGGAGGGTCTGAAGTCAAGGTTTGCAAGAAATCTCCATTATGGGAGACCAAGCACCCTTTTGGAAAAACTCCAGAATTGCACAGACCAACCCAGTATCCAAGAATGGGTCATAAACAGTCTAGGCCTGGGAAGGGAGGTTGGAAGGACTCCCTTAAAATTCCCCCAGATAGTCCGCTGGTACAAATGTTGGAAGGTTGGGAAAATTATTGCAGAACTAAAAATAAGGAAAAAGAGAATGATTGATTTTGTTGCTTTATCTGAACAAAAAAAGAAACAAAACAAAAAACTATGTGTCAGCCCTCGATCTTTTGGCTGGAGTTTGGTTCTAATAAAAATTGCCTCTGCCAAACTTTAATAATTTATGTAAATAATAAGTCCTCTGTTTCATCTGAGAAAAAGACTACACCCTTTGTTGGCTAATGCAGGCCCTTCCCATGTTCCCCATTAAAATGGGGAATACGGAAAGGAAAGAAAAAGAAAAAAAATCTGAGCCCCTGGAAGAAAGGGAAAAGCCTTGGGATCCACTTTCCTGTATTCCTCTGCCTTATAATCCTCAAGAAGACCAGGAGTGTAGGGGGCCGGGGGGGTGGGGAGAACAGAATGGGCAGGGACGAGAATCTATCAGGAATTCAGGAGTCACAACCCCCAAGCTCTTGACATATTTATCCTAACTTAAAAAGGGAATTGGTACAATGCCAGAAAGATATTGAAAAGTTTCCCTTTCCTCCTCAGGATTCTGGCAAAAAGTAAAAACTATTCCCCTTAAGGGAAGTCCCACAGGGACATGGAGAAATTGGTTTTGTGAATGTTCCACTTACCAGTACAGAAGTAAGACATTTTTTAAAAGAAATAAAATCACTCCTAGAGGACCCACTAGAATTGGCTGATCAAGTTAATCAATTCCTTAAGCCTAACATACATACTCAGGTAAAACTAATGTCAATTATAAATACTTTGTTTACTTGGAAAAATATGATTAGGTGAGTGACTTTGTCCATCTGGGGACAAAATCATCTCCCAGCCCCCGGTGTACAGCCTGATGAAGAGAAGTATCCAAATACTAACCCTAGCTGGTACAATAATAACCCAGGAGATAGGGTAAGAATGCAAGACTTAAGGGAACTAATAATTAAGGGCATTCAGAAAACTGCCACAAGGTCCCAAAATGTTTCTAAGACTTTTAAAATTCAACAAAAAAGGGGAGAAAACTCCCACAGCTTTTTTTTTCAAGGACTCAGGGACCAGATGAAAAAATATTCTGGATTAGATCCAGAAAACCTTGTAGGACAAGAATTGTTGAAGTAAACTTTGTTACTAGAAGCAGCCCTGTCATTGCTAAAAAGTTACAAAAGCTAGAGGGATGAAATGCAAGGCCCATTAAAGAGCTGTTGAGGAAAGCATAGAAAGTGTTTGTAGTCTAGATGAAAAAGCAGAGGAAGAAAACTCAAATTATGATAAGCACTGTCAAAAAGGTGGCTCCGAAGCGAAGAAATGAAAGATCCACTTGGACGAGCTCCAAAAGCCAGAGAGGGCAAGCTAGAGGAAGAAGCAACCCTAAGGGAAATAGGACAGGAAATTTTAATCCAAAGGAAACTTAAAAAGCTTTGGGACTTAATAAAATATTATAAATTGTGGATTAAATCCTATACAATGAAAACTAAAGGCTTATATTCTACACTACTTAAAAAGTCCCAAACCTTCTTAAGTAGACTGAGAAAAAATTGTAAAATTAAAAAAACAAAACTTAAAGCAAGCCTTAATTACTGCTCCTGTCCTAGCTCTCCCTTCTTTAGAAAAACCAATTTAAAAAAAAATATATGTTTTGGCTATTTCCTCTACTTTATCCTTTCTTAAATTGAAAGGGCTCCTTGCTCAAACCCCTCCTCTTGAGTTTACAGTTCACCAGTTCCAACCCAGAGATTGGATGCTGATCAAGTCCTGGAAGGACACTAAGCTCCAACCAAGCTGGGAAGGACCCTATCAAGTGCTTTTAACAACTGAGATGGCCATATGGACTGCTGAAAAAGGGTGAATGCATCACACCAATTTAAAAAAATCACCAAAGAAAGTTACGGTAACAATGAACACTCCCATTAAATGGGAAGTCCCTCAAATTGAACCACTGAAGCTAAAATAAAAAAAAAAACCTAATGTATTCCTCTGTACCTTTTCTCATAACACTGCCAATTGCATTTCTTATCATATGTATGTTTATTGCTTTTATCGCTAAACATATTTGCAATGGTCTTTTCAATCCTAAGCAAACATGAAACCTTTGTTTACCTTAAAGGTATTATTAATTCCAACCATAGTAATAAACAAAAGCAAAGGGTGGTTTATTATTAATATCACTAAAGCTAACTAACTCCCCAATAACTATTAAATTTAATGTCTGTTCTGTACTGTCATGTGAAAGTCTTCACGATCAAAGAAAATTATCTATGGTTGACAAATACCTTTGTCCTAACACCACTGCTGAAGATGATCTAAAATGTATCAAAACAAAATATGGTGGGGGGAGGATGGGCTGGCCCTTATGTTAAAAATGGCATAACTTTACTTGCCCCAAATAACCCTTGCCAGGACTGGTCTGGTGTCTTTTAAACCATTCAATTTTAAAAATGGACAGCTCCAGTAAAATAAATAAATAAAATAAACCTCAAAAATAAAATTCAGTTTATAAGAGGGGCTACTCCTCCTAGTTGTCAACATTTACAATGTAACCCGCTGTTATTGACAATAACCCAACCTCAATTCATAGAGAGAGATCCTATGATACCTCAGAAATATGGGTTAGGAGCAACCATATCTGGACAGAACCCTCTAGGTAAATTTTAAATAAAATTAATTGCAATGCCTTCAGCATCTTCACTGTCTTAATCCAAACCCCTAATCCAAACTCTTTAAAGCTTTGGGAATTAAATGAAACCAACCCCAAGAATAATCCTGGCAAGGTAATGATTATGGAAGTAACAGTCTTAAAATAGACTTTAGAGGTTAAAACAGGATACGGGGATACAAATGCCCAGGCTGAATAGATAAAATATACAGTAACGAGCCTTAACAAAAGTGATTGTTATGCTTGTGTCACGGGTAGGCAACAGGCTCATATAGCCCCATTCCCTATTAACCGGGACTCAGATCCCAAAGGAATAAGTTGTCTGTTGGCTGTATATCAAGATAAGGACCCATGGGGGAATGAGACTTGCTGCAGTCTCTCCCTGACCTGCCTGTACAGACGTCAGATCCAAAGGTGTATCCTTCCTTCTCCATAGGTAAGGCAAATCGCTCCTCTTATCTCTTCAGATGAGGGAATGGCTTCACCGCTCCTGTGGGGCATCTGCAAACCTGTACCCATGACCTTGATGTCTCTGGGTCAACTGAAGGCAACTACTTGAACTTTAACATTCCTCGAGTGGATGTTTGATGGTACTGTAGAGGTAGGATGGAAACCTGTGCTTTGGTTTAATTGGCTATTCCATTCACCCCGGTGTTTCAAAACCCACTAATAACTACTAAAATAGTCAAACGATTATTACTAAACCACCAGTATCTGGCTCATTTGACTCTAATATATATCTAAATGCTATAGGAGTCCCTAGGAAATTCAAAGCTCGAATTTAAATAGCTGCAGAATTTAAATCTCTCTTTTGGTGGGTAACTATAAATAAGAATGTAAACTGAATCAATTATATATATATTATAATCAACAAAAATGTATTAAACATACTAAAGATGCTATTAAAAAATTGCAAAACAATTAAATGCTACTAGTAAAATGACATAAAAATAGCGAACGGCCTTATAGGAGGACAATGCTGTACTTCCCCCAAACTAGCCGAGATCTTGTGTGTTAGGGTCTAACTCTCCTTTTCCTGCTCCCACTTGCCAGAGGGGAACACTTGGAAGTCCAAGTATACAAGTATTGAAATACCCAAATAAAACGACATGCCTTAAAAATCGACAACTGAAAAAATAAGTGGCCCCCTGAATGTATTATCCAATACTATGACCCAGTTATCTGGACAAAAAATGGTCTTTGGGCTATGGAATCCCTATTTACATGCCAAACCACATAATTCAATTACAGCTGGTTGTTAAAACTATAACAATGAAACTGCAAAGGCCCTTAACATACTAGCCAAACAGCAAACCAAAATGCACAATGCTATTTATCAAAATCGCCTAGTCTTAGACTACTTGCTTGCGCTAAAGGAGAAGGTTATGGAAAATTTACCCTAAGCAACTGCTGCTTACAAATAAATGAGAGAAAGGTCATAAAAAAATCACCAACCAAATTTTAAAAATTGCTCACATCCCAGTCCAGACCTGGAAGCCTGGGACCCCAGGAAATTATTTGGGGAATGGTTATCAACTTTTGGAAAATTTAAAGCCCTCATAGGTATTATACTTATAATTTAAAAAATATGTCTAATTCCGCCCTGTCTAGCCCCCTTAGTCATAAGGTCTGCCTCTAATCTCATTGAGGCCATGGTCAAAAAAAACAGCAACATATGCAATAATGTTATAAAAAAAACCAGCCCTTAAACCAAAATGATGCTCTTCAGTCCTAAAAGGGTCCGAGCATCAAAGAGGGGAATGAGGCAGGGGCCCTTCGAAAATAAAGAGATAAGGTCCTTCCCAGAACAGAAAAAGAATGTGTTAGAAAAAAAACAACATGGCATAGTCAATGTTTAAGTGCGCATAAGTAACCCAGTTACAACCCTGTACCATAAAACATCCAACTAAAAATGCAGGTTGCCATATAAAGGAGACAAAGGGGCTAACATGCAATATAAAACAACACCCTGCTGTGTTTGGGGCTCAGTCTTTGGATGTGAATCTGCTGGGCCAGTGCCAGCACAAATAAATGTTGCTTCCTGGCAAAATAAAGCCCCAGTGTCTTGTCTCTCTCTGTAAAGTATCCTGCGACAAAGGTACATAAGTGATCTACATACAGCTGAAATTTGGGCCTCTCAAACAGACAATAACAAGTGTTGGTGAGGATGGGGAAGAATTGCAACATTCATACATTGCTATTGGGAACATAAAATGGTACAGCCTCTGTAAAAAATAGTAAAAAAAAGACTTAAACAAAGGTTCCATGTGACCAGGAATTCCGCTTTAATGATCATACTCAAGAGAATGAAAAAGTTCACATAAAAATTTGTGCATGAATATTCACAGCAACATTACTAATAATAAAACACTAGAACATGTGAGGAAAAAAGGAAATTTGATCTGTACCTTGAATGAAATGCAGATATTAATCAATTTGGACTGTAAGCTTTTTTTTAACCTCATCTCCTTTGTTTTTAACCAACACCAATTGAAACCCTCCTATATGCCGGGCAGTTCTCTGGGTACAGATAATTCAGCAATGAATGAGTCCTGCCCACTCTTAAAGAACTTAGCTATGAGTTGGTTCTTTATTTTATTATTTTAAAGATATGGGGTACAATTCAGGATTGGGTACATAAGTGGTCTATATACAGGTGAAATTTTGAGCCTCCCATTGGCCCTCACTTCACCTGGATTAGGATCAGTCACCCTTATTGAGGTAATGGGACCCGCCTTCCTCTGGCAGTGTCCTTTTTTGGCCAATCCTTTTTCTGGTAATACTATGACAGGTGTTCAGGGTCCATTTATGAGTGGGAACATGTGGTACTCAGTTCTTTGTTTCTGTAATAGATCACTGAGTATGATAAACTCCAAATCATTCAAGTTGCTGCGAAGTCCGTATTTTGTCCTTCTTTATGGCTGCATAATATTCCATTAGGTATATGTACCACATTATTTATCCAGTTCATTTTCAACAGGTAGCAAGGTTGCTTCCATGTTTTTGTTATTGTGAATAGTGCTGCAATAAACAGGTGTGTGAAAGTATCTTTTTTGTAGAATGATTTGATTTGAGTTCCTTCGGGTATATTCCCAGAATGGAGATTGCTAGGTTGAATGTAAGGTCGATTTTTAGATCTTTTAGAAATCACCACACCATTTCCCACAGAGGTTGTACTAGATTACAATTCCACCCACAGTGTAAAAGCATTCCCTTTTCTCCACATCCCTTCCAGAATTTGTTGTTTTTTTGTTACTGATGATGGCCATCCTGACTGGGATTAGGTGGTATCTCAGTGTGGTTTTGATTTACATTTATGATTAGTAAGGCTGAGCATGTTTTCACGTATCTGTTGGCTGCTTGTATGTTTTCATTTGGGAAGTGTCTTCATATCTTTTGCCTATTTTTAAATGGCTTTTTTGTTGTTGTTTTGTTTTCCTTTCAGCACATTAGAAATCCTTGTAGATCCTGGATGCCTTTGTCACATACACAGTTAGCAAATATTTTTTCCCATTTTGTGGGCTGTCTCCCTGCTCTCTTGATGGTTTCTTTTGCTTTGCAAAAGTTTTTCAGTTCAATGAGGTCCCACTTTTCTATCTTATCTCTTATGGCATGGGCTTTTGGGGTTTTGATCAGGACTTGGTTGCCTATTCCAATTTATGTAAGGATGTCTCCTATGTTTTCTAAAATTCTTATAGTTTGAGGTTTTATATTGAGGTCTTTGATCCATTTGGAGCTGATTTTTGTGTGTGGTGATAAGTAGAGATCCTGTTTCAATCATCTGCATGTGGTTAGTCAGTTTTCCCAGTACCATTTACTGAACAGGTTTTCCTCTCTCCAGTGGTTGTTGGTGGAGGTTTCCTCAAAGATGAGTCGATTGAGAAATTGAAGTTTGGCTTCTGAAATCTCTATTCTGCTCCATTGATCTATATGCCTGTTCTTGTACCAATATTGGGCTCTTTTGATTATTGTAGCCTTATAATAAAGTTTAAAGTCTGGGAATGTGATACTTCCTGCTTTATTTCTTTTGTTGAGGATTGTTTTAGCTATTCATGGTCATTTATGTTTCCATATGAATTTCTATATTGTTGTTTTCAGGTCTGAGAAGAATGATGGTGGTAATTTAATGGGTATTGCGTTCAATCAGTAGATTGCCTTGGAGAGGATAGACATCTTAACAATGTTGACTCTTCCAATACATGATCATGGAATATTTTTCCGTTTTTGTGTGTGTCTTCTTTGATTTCTTTGAACAGTGTTTCATGGTTTTTGTTGTAAATGTCTTTCATTTCTCTCATTAGGAAGATGCCAAGGTATTTCTTTCGTGTGTGTGCGCGCGCGTGGGGGGGTGGGGGGTGGTATTGTGAATGGGATTGTATTATTTGGTTCTGTGCCTTTTGGTTGTTGGTGTAGGTGTATAAAAATGCAACTGTCCTTTGCATGTAGATTTTATACCCTGAGACTTTGCCAAAGTCCTTTATCAGTGAAAGGAGGTTTTTGGCAGATTCCCTTGCATTTACCAGTTATAGGACAATATCGTCTGCAAAGAGGGATAGTTTAATTTCCCCTTTTCCTATTTGGATAGTGCTGATATCCTTCACTTGTCTGATTGCTGGACTATAAACCTTAATATAGATGATAAATCTATGCAGCTTCTAAAGAATGACATCAGAGAAAGAATATTTTTGCAGCCTGGAAGAATGCAAAAGTACTTAGGATACAATAGTATTCAGTAGAAATGGAAAAACTGATATATTTGATTTTATCACACTTTAAACCTTCTGCTCTTCTGAGTATATCACTAAGAAAGTTAAAAAAAGAAAAAGAGCCACACACTAAGAGAAAATCCCATTCCTAGGTAGTTACCACAAATAATTAAAGACATATATTACTGTGCGTTATACAAGAATTTATGTAATTTCTCAATCCACAGTTGTCCAAATTGGGAACACCAAAGGTTCATCAGCAAGTGAATGGGAGAACAAATTTGGTGGATTCAAAGAGTGGAAACATTCAAAAATAAAAAAGAATAAACTGCATCCACATATAAAACCAGAATGAATTAAAAACTGAATAGTCAGACGCAAAAGGTAAAATTATTGAATGATTCCATTATATAAAAATATGAAGCATACAAGTTCTATATTGCCAGAAGCCAGTATGATGTTTGCTTTTGAAGGACTGGGATTGAATTTGAAAGGTACACAAGGCAACTTTTAAGACTGATGAGTGTATTCTATGTCTTCATCTGGGTGTTGCATAATAACAGATATGTATTTGCCAAATATCATTCAGACAAATACATAAGATCTATACTTTTCTTTTCATGAATTTTACAATTTCAAAGACGATATAATGAAAAATCATTTCTGAAAGGGTAAACTGGGACAAGGTGGGCCGGTACTGCGGGAATAATGCAAGATTGCAACAGAGAGGAAAGTAGAAGAAAGTAAAGTTTATTATTCACCTTTCACAAATGGAAAGGGGGCTGGCATTGAGGTGAGTAAGGCATGGAAGACTGGAAACTAGGTGTGTTTAAGGGTCTTTAAAGCAAAGGGGACTTAGACCTGAAGGAAGTCTGGGCCAAAAGGAATATCCAGAGTTGTTTTCTTTGGTTTCCATAGTTGTCACATGAATCTAGTATCTTGATATCACCAGGCATCAACATCTTGTGATTTCAGGCGGTGGGCTGAGGGTTGTCATGGTTGTATGATAATAATATACCAATAAACATGCCTCCCGGTGGTGTGCTGGAAGTCTTCATGGGCAGCCAAAAACATTGTTATCAATACGACTGCCTAAAAGATAGACTGTTAGCAAGACTGGACATGCTTAAGGGGTTCTGTGTAATCACCAGATTCTAAAACTAAAGTATTTTTCTTGTTAATGATTATAGGGTAAAAGGACATGTGGGTTATGAAAATTGTGCAGCAAGGGAGTATCAAGGTGTGAGGCCCAAGCAAAATGGCTGTGCTGATTCACAATGGCTACATTATAGTCTAAATATCCTAGGTTCCCTACTTTCAATTTTTATTATTATTATTATTATTACCAAATTTGTTGCCATGTTGATGCTTTTTATTGAACACTGGGGTTGAGATCTTCTCACTCTACAACTCTATGAGAAGGTTATTATTTTCCCTACATTAAGATGCAGGAGCTCAGCATCAGAGATTTTGCTGTACAAGACTATGCAAGTGGTAGGCACCAAGGTTCATGCTAATTTTACACAGTATTTATGGCTCTGGTTCTTTTGCTTGTTTGCATGTCAATTTAGATTCCCTTCCCAGCCCCATCACCAACATGTCAGGGAAACTGTTCCATATATCTCTGTCCAACGTAGAAATGAGATTCTGGTCAGAAGACTCTGACAAGGAATTCAAATTTACCTGATGCTAAGGCCCCTAAGTCCATCATAGCTTCTTCTCTCTAACTGTGGGCTGGTAAAATAAAGCAGGTGATTGAGCACAAGGCCTCTGTACTCTTGAAAAGAGTGTAGCAAAGAGAGACAGGGTTTCTATGCTACTATGACCAAGTCTCTTATCACCCACCCAGGCAAAATTTAGACCCAAGATTTTTCTTTTTAACAAATCCCTAAAGTTAATGTCAAGATTACTACATCAAACTTTTCCATGTGCTATTGAGGGACTTAAGTTTGAAGAGAAAAACATTTAGTTAAAGATATGCAAATTCTTGTGGCTTCTCTATCTTCAAGTCACAGGACCTGGAACTGAAATACAGATCTCTTATTCCCAGGCCAGTGATTTTTCTATTTCCTCATGCTGATTTCTTCTCCTGGAGGAGTTACCCTTCCTGGACTTTGCCTAGGATAGGAGAAATATCCCAGTATAATATGGGGAAAAGAGTATCCACTTTTTGTTTGTTTGTTTTTTTGAGTTGGAGTCTCACTTTGTCATCCAGGCTGGAGTGCAGTGGCACACTCACGGCCACCCCAGTGTCAACCTGCTGGGCTCCGGCGATCCGTCTACCTCGGCCTTCCAAGTAGCTGGAACTATAGGCACATGCTACCACGCCTTGCTAGTTTTTAATTTATTGTAGAGACAAGGTCTTGCCAAGTTGCCTGGGCTGGTCTCAAACCTTGGGGCTCAGGCAATCCATTTGCCTTGGCCTCCCAAAGTGCTAGGATTACAGGCTGAGTCATCGAGCCCGGATGAGTTTCCATTTTTAAGACCCTCCTGCCCCACAAATTCTTTTAGTTGTTCCTCTGGTCTGTCTATCCACATACAATATTTATTTAACCTGCTCACTCTTGCTGTGGGGGAGATTTGATATATCATTTTTTGGTACAGTTGCATCTTAACAGGCAGGGTAAGGGAAGCACAATACTTAAATGCAAGTGAAAGGATGTACTGCTGTGAACTTCTTGAATTGACAGAACCAGTAGATTAGGCATGTTTCCAGGGTCTATTGCTATACATTTTCTCTGTTTTTTTTCTGGGAGATTGTTAGTTCCTGGGGTCCCAAATGTATAAGAGTCATGATCAGCTTTAGGAATGGCCTCATGTGGTACAAGTGTGACTGGCAGAATTCTAGCACCCTGATTTTAATGTTGGTTTTATATTTATATCTAGAAACACCAATTTGATTAGTGTTCTCCCTAAAGCTTCAAGAATATCCCTTTCTTATCTTTCAGACCATCAACATTAGTAATCCCTCCAAGCCCCTGATCTAGGAATCCAGAGATCACAGGAGGTGAAAGCAAATGAAGCAAAAGGTGATTTCTTTATTGTCAAGAAAGTGTTTGAAGGAGTTCCAGGCTAGAAAACCCAAGGACAAGAAAGTGAGGGCAGGTGATGTCATCCATAGGATAAGGATCTGGAACAAAATGGGACTCAGCATCTTGGAGACATCACTAAGGTCAGGTGACACCTAGAGAGAGAGAAAACAAGCAGTGATGAGGAGTTAGTGAAGAGTGGAGGAGGAGATTGGTAGGTGGGGTCCCTGTTCTCTTTTGCTCCAGTTGGATCAACCTTGGATCATTAGGATGTCAGAGCAAGAGTTTTCATCTGGAGCCATTATTTCTGCTGCTTTCCCTCTCTTGGGTTCAGTGTTACTTATTGCAAAGATGCAGAGAAGTATCATTTTCCATCTCTGGGCTTCAGTTTTCCTCTCCTGATATTGCAATTGTCCAATTTGCACCTAAGGCCCCTCACTATCTCTCGTATCTCCCTTTCCTCATCCTCTCCCACAACATAGACAGGGATCTTTCTTACTACTCATCTCTTTCCTGTATTCTGAGGGAGAAGGCAACTAATCATTGGGCCTATGGTCTCTGAAGGAAAATAGATGAGCCCTAACAGGGATATAAGAACATTCATTAGCATGCAGAAAGAAAATATTAACTGCTGTAATAATTTATACTAATATAAGAAAGAAACTAAGGTTTACTAACCTGAGGCATAAGAACTGATGAGAACATTATAATATGCATATACATTCAAATATACATACATACATATTTATATATTCAGTGAATGTTCAAAAAAACATTTGAATTGATAGGCTGCAAAAAAGTCATTGAAAAATACTCAGTTAAGGATAGGACTTTTAGGATTGATAGTTTCTGCATTTTCCTTGGCAACTGCCAGGTGCTTTCCCATTAGAAAAGATGCTTATCTTTCCACAGCTTGTATTACAGCACTTCTATTACTGTGGAAAATGGTTATCAATCCCACAATGGTCCTGGGGAGTCTCTACATACCATTCCTAAACACTGGTGCAAGTATCTCCCCTTGGTCAAAATAAAACTTACCTTAATATTGGTCCAGTTTTTCAAGTGGTTAATGGATGATAGTTTTACTAGATAATGGTTTTTGATGACTCTTAGGTTTTTGTGTCTGACGACGATCACTGTCATCTTCATGCTTTATAATTATATTAAAATCCCAGTGTTGTTTGTCTTTTTGTCCTCGACTGAGTAGGTCTTGTTCTCTTTTTGTAGAATGACCAATCACTCCATTGACATTTCGGCGACTCTTATTATCTTGATTAACATTTTGAGACTTGTCATCCACTAGCGGTTTAGTTTGAATAGGAGCACTACTTTGGGATCTATCTTGCTGTATGCCTTGTTTTTCATTGGTAAGTGGTCTTTCTTTTGTACTTGAAGCTTGGTCTGGCATTTTATTTTCCTTTTGGCCACTTTTTAGATCTTCATTGGGATTTGATGTCCTGCTTTGAGACTTGTCACCTACTGCCTGTTGGGGTTGGACAGGAAGACTGACTTTGGAGATATCCTGCTGTCTGCTTTGTTTCCCATTGGTAAATGATCTTTCTTTTGTACTTGAAGCTTGGTCTGGCATTTTATTTTCCTTTTGGCCACTTTTTAGATCTTCATTGGGATTTGATGTCCTGCTTTGAGACTTGTCACCTCCTTGTTGTTGAGTTTGGACAGAAAAACTGACTTTGGAGATATCCTGCTGTCTGCTTTGTTTTCCAT
>CAUYQG010282202.1:0-23284 GCA_963574415.1 Tarsius wallacei | reverse complement strand
TGACGAAGTGTCTTTAAACTTAACTTTTAAATTAAAAGTATGTGTTTTAGTCTGGGATGCTTGTATTGATTCATCCTAAGTTCCTTTTTTTTTTTGAGTAGGAGTCTCACTCTGTCGCCCAGGCTGGAGTGCAGTGCCATGTTCATGGCCACGCAGCCTTGACCTGCTGGGTCCTGCTGTCTCTTAACACCCTCATGCCTATCAGTCACTTTTGCCCATTGTCACTTCTTCATGGACATCCTTACTGTTTCTCCCCTGAAAGAGTCTCCTGAGTGGTTGCCCTGTCTCTGGTCTCATTCCATAAGATCTTTCTGCAAAGCTGGGCTCTGTGGCTCAGCCTGTAATCCCATGCTTTGGGAGGCTGAGGTGAGTGGGTTGCCTGAGCCCGCGGGTTTGAGATCCACCTGGGCGACAGAGTGAGACTCCTACTCAAAAAAAAAAAAAAAAACTACAGGACAGCACTCTGGGTGTAGGAGGGAGAAAGCGGGCTCTGGGGTGGCCCATAGGCATTTGACTTGGCCACTAGGAGGACGGATGGTGGTGACAGTCAAGAGGATAAGAGATACAAGAGGTACTGAGGGAGAAAGAGAGAAAGTCAGTCTCAGACATGTGGAACTTCAGGTACCCAAGGGACGCCCAGAGGGAGCCATTAGGTTGACAATTCATTGGTTGCTTGACAAAGCCATCCAGACCATAGGCAAGAGTTTCAGAAATTATTTGCCTGTATCTTCAATTTCTCCTTTTCATCAGAATTTAAACATGCTCAAAGAAGGAGAAGAGAGAGGAATGAAAGGAAAGAGAACTAAAAAATAAGAAGAGAGGAAGGTAGAAAGCATGCCACCACTTCTCTCCTCTGGTGCTACCCACCCCTTCTCAGTCGAGAGCGTCTGCTTGTTCTCCCCTTGCCTTCACCCCCTCCCACCTCCATGGCCAGGAGCTTGCCCTCACCATTCCGTTCTCCTGGCAAGATCGTTAAAGACCTCCTTTTGGCTAGGTTATTTTTTTACTTCCTAGTGGCCTTTGGCACTGTTGTTATCTTCCTCCTTCTTGAAGAGTGGGCTACCACTCTGTGGGCTGCCTTCTTCTCTTGGCTTCTGGGAGGCCCTAAAGTCTGCGTCTCAGACTTCTCAGTGTGTTCGCTCTGTCTTTTCATCCCTCCCATGTGGGTATTCCATGAGGTTCTGGCTAAGTCTCTCTCCTCTTCTGTTCTCCAAACTCTTCCTGGGAAATCTCCACCACCCCTTGCTCTAGTTGTCATGAATAGTAGAGCTGTCATGGCTGCCCCCCAGATACATAATAACTCACTGCATATTATCTACTTAAATAATAAGGTGAATGGACATTCAATTTTGCTCAAACAAGGAGCAACCAAGAGCCTTCTTGCCAGTCATGCCCTCAAATGTATGATTCTCTCTCACTTTGTCCTTTATGCCTCCCCTTCCTCTTCTTCCTTCTTTTCATAAGCAGAATTTTAGTATATTTTTTCTTCCTCAGCTCTTACTTCTTTTGGTGAAATAGACACTGGCTTGTTCTACGTGTTTTCGCACACTTCATCTCATTTAACCTGCTATGCCCGTTTTTCATAGAGTAAACCAAGGTTCAGAGAGGGTAAACTCACAAAATGTAGCAAAGCCAGAGTTCAAATACAACTCTGGCGAATTCTAAAGTCAATGATGTTTGTGTTAGGTCACTCTGCTTTTTTCTCCTTCAGAGAGACCAAAGTTCTGGCAAGAACAAATAAACCATCAGGAAGAGGCAGAGTTGGGTTCCAGAACTAGGCTTGTGTGTGTGTGTATGTGTGTGGTGTGTGTGTGTGTGTGTATGTGTGTGTTTAAGCATACATTTTAAACTTTATTAATTATTTTTTTAATTAAAGCATTATTATTTCTAACTATAATTTTTTAAAATAATAATCATTGACATACAAAAAAACTAGATGAGGAAACATTAAAAACTCTCATCTTTTCAGATGATTCTCTTCAGACACACACACACAAGTCTATGTAAATGAGAGTATTTCTTAAACATTATTTTGTTACCTACCTTTTTCATACCTACTTATATGCCAGAGAGTTGTTTCTGCGTCACTATCAGTACAGCTATGCCTTATCATTTTTTAATTTGAATGTACAGTTGTGAGGATTTGTCACATAAGCAAATTGTATGTAGATAGGTTTGGTCTTCCAGTGACCCCTCTCTCTCCCTAGTAGTGGGCATGGTACCTAGTGGGTGGTTGTGTACGCCTTATCCTCTCTCTTTCCCTCCTCCTCCTTAGCAGTGCCCAGAGTCAGTTGTCCCTGCCTTTGTGCTTGCATGCCCAATACTCAGGGCCCACTTATGAATGAGAACATGCGGTATTCTGTTTTTTTTGTTTTTGTGACAGTCCACTTTGAATGATGGTCTCCAGGTGTTCATGTTGCTGCAAAGGACATGATTTTGTTCTTTAAGGCTGTACAGTATTCCATTGTGTATATGAACCAATGGAATATTCAGCTCACTTTCAGTGGGCATCTGGGTTGGTTCTATGTTTTTGCTATTGTGAATAGTGCTGCAATGAACACATGTGTGCAGATGTCTTTTTTGATAGAGTAATTTATGTTTCTCTGAGATTGCTGGATCACGTGGTATCTCAATTTTTAGTTCTTTTCTTTGAGAAAATGCCACACTGATTTCCATAAAGATTGAACTAACTTACATTCCCATCATCAAAGCATTCTCTTTGCTCTGCAACCTTGCCAGAACTTGTTGTTTGGGGACTTTTTAATGACAGCCATTTTGACTGGTGTGAGGTGGCATCTCATTGTAGTTTTGATCTGCATTTCTCTGATGGTTAGTGGAACTGAGCATTTTTTCATATGTCTATTGGCTGCTTGGATGTCTTCCTTTGAGAATTGTCTGTTCATGTCCTTTGCCCACTTTTTAGTGGACTTTTTCCTGTCCATTAGTTTGAGTTCCTTATAGATCCTAGACGTTAGGTCTTTGTTGGATGCACAGTTTGCAATTTTTTTTCATTCTGTGGGTTGTCTTTTTACTTTCTTAATGATTTCTTTTGCTGTGCAAAAATTGTTTAGCTATATAAGATCCCAATCTTAGCTTTTGCTGCATTTGCTTGGAGGACTTGGTCATGAATTCATCACCTACTCTGATGTCCAGGAAGGTGTTCTCTAAGTTTTCTTCTAAGGTGCTTATAGCTTGGGGTTTCAAATTTAAGTCGATCCATTTTGAGTTAATTTTTGTATATGGTGACAGGTAGGAGATCTAGTTTTATTCTTCTGCATGTGATTTGTCAGTTTTCCATGCACCATTTGCTAAATATGGTATCTTTCCCTATATTTGTTTTTGTTGGCTTTGTCAGAGATGAGTTGGCTGAAGGTCTATGGTTTTATTTCAAAATTATCTGTCTAGTTTCATTGGCCTATGTGTCCTTTTTATTAACAGTACCGTACTGTCTTGGCTATTGTAGTTGTGTAGTCAAGTTTGAGGCCTGAAAGTCTAATGCCTCCAACCTTGTTATTTTTGCTGAGGGATGTTTTAGTTAGTCAGGCTCTTTTTTGCTTCCATGTAAATTTCTGTATTGTCTTTTCTAGGTCTGTAAAATGATGCTGGTAGTTTAATAAGGATTGCATTGAATCTGTAAATTGCCTTGGGTAGGATGGACATCTTGACAATATTGGTTCTTCCAATCCATGAGCATAGAATGGGCTCCATTTGTTTTGGTGTCCTTGATTTCCTTGAGCAGTATTTTGTAATTCTCATTATAAAGATCTTTTACCTCTTTGATTAAATGGATGCCGAGGTCTTTTGGGTGGGTGTGTGTGTGTGTGTGTGTGTGTGTGTGTGTGTGTGTGTAGCTATGGTGAATGAGATTGTGTTTTTTATTTGGGTTTCAGCATGCTTGCTGTTGGTGTATAGAAATGCAACTGGTTTTTGCATGTTGATTTTGTATCCCAAAACTACCAAATTCATTTATCAGTGCAAAGAGGTTTTTGACAGACTCTTTAAGATTTTCTGTGTAAAGAATTTTATCATCTGCAAAGAGGGATAATTTAACTTCTTCCTTTCCTACTTAGATACCCTTAATTTCTTTCTCTTGCCTGATTTCTCTGGCTAGGACTTCCAGTACTATGTTAAATAGGAGAGGTGAGACTGGGCATCCTTGTCTTATTCCAGTTCTTAGGAGGAATGCTTTCTTTATTATTGATTGATTGACTGATTGATTGATTGAGTTGGAGCCCCACTCCATTACTTAGACTGGAGTACTGTAGCATGCTCGCGGCCACCCCAGCATTGACCTGCTGGGTTCTGGCGATCCTTCCACCTCAACCTTCCAAGGAGCTGGAACTACAGGCACACATTACCATGCTCAGCTAATTTTTGATTTATTGTAGAGATGAGGTCTCACCAAGTTGCCCAGGCTGGTCTCGAACCCACGGGCTTAGGCAATACACCCGCTTAGGCCTCCCAAAGTGCTGGGATTACAGGCTGAGCCACCGAGCCCGGTCAGGGGGAATGCTTTCATCTTCTGCCAGTTAATCATGTTGGCTGCAGATTTGTCATAGATGGTTCTTATTATTTTGAGGAATGTTCCTTCAATGTCTAGGTGTTAGAGAGTTTTTATGAAGAAAGGTTGTTGTATTTTATCAAATGTTTTTTCTTCATCTAATGAGATAATCATGTAGTTCTTGGTTTTACACCTGTTTATGTGATGGATTATATTTATTGATTTATGAATGTTGAACCAGTCTTGCATCCTGGGAATGAAAACTGCCTGCAGACTCAGTTTTTTTATCCCAAATCTAGAGCTCTGAGTCCTGCCTGTATCTATCTTTTCTATGTCTTTATCAGAATTAGTAATGAATCTTCCAAATTCCTGACTCAACATTTGCATTTGCCCATGAGAAGCTTGGGCAAAACCCTGAGGAATACCCCAAGGTCACAACCACTGTCATCCACTCTCCATTTTGTTTCCCAAGACTTGCAGAAAGGCCTATTTACTGCTCCTACAAGCTCTCAATGGTAAATGGCTAATGCTTAAATCCTTGAATCAACTTGGTCAAAAAGTAGCATTTCTACCCTTAAAAGTGTTGTATGGTAGATAGTGCCTTGCTTTTCTGAGCACAGCTTTCTCTAGTACCTAGTGAAAGGGCTCATTTTTGGTCTTTGATAGGCACAACTGCATAGCCCCTAAAGAATTAAAATTGCCTTCCAAAACTGTCTTTGAAATAAATTCAAAATGGAGAAAAGGGGGTGGGGAGAAGGAGAGAGTGAGAGAGAGAAAGAGAGAGACAGAGAGAGAACCGAGAAGAGCGTGGAACTAGATGGAAAAGACTTTTCTATCCTCTACTCCTTTCTAAAAAAATGTAAAAACCCCTTCCAACTCCAAAATTACTCCAACATTTTCCAGCTGCTTTGCAAGGCCATGGATACTGGCAACATGTTATGCCACTTGCTACAGATACTAACATTGGGGTGCCTTTTTCAAACAAAATCGGGACCAGTTATATTTCACCAGCACATCTATTTTTAGACAAAAAAAAAAAAATCCCAGATGATTCCATCTTTAACTCTCCCCACCACCATATTCTTTGTTTTCCTTGGCACAGATGCTCCCTGGTGTGCCAAAGGTGGCTTACAAAATGTGGGCCCTCGGGCAGAAGTACAACCAGGAGCCCTGTGACACTAGAGACCTCTGGGAACTCTGCTGCCCATGACAAGTTGTCCTCTCTGAGGGCTGGCACACTTTCTGAGGGCTGATACACAGGATGGGGAAAGAAGCCAGAAGGGCCCCATTCCATGGCTGTCTGACCTCCTCTGTCCTCTTCCTTAACCTCTACTTCAAAAATAAGTTTTACTGTTGTATTATTTGATTTTGAAACATTTAATTAAAATAATACATGCACATGAAAATTAAATGATATAGAAGAAAATATAGAAAACCAACAATCTCTCATACAACCTGTCAACCTCAGTAACAAGCAGAGAGAGGCTCTCTAATAGAAAAAGAGGTTTTCTTGTCAATAGGGCACTGCCATAAGAGTACACATACCCTAGTAAGCTATGTGCATTTTTCAGGGAGATGGAGGAAGACAAATGTTTTTATTTGTTTATTTATTTTTAATTTTAATTTTAAAGATGTGGGGTACAATTCAGGTTAGGTATACAAATGTTCACTATGTAGGTACCAACAAGGGTTTTTTTAAAAGGAAAAATTAGGAGGATTACATAATTGCTTTTAAGTGGCTATCCTTCACTGTAAGGATCAATAGCAACGGTGATGCCAGTCCAAGGGTGGCCAGCCAGATGTCCTCGCAGAAGTATGCCTTGTGTGAGGTGGCCTTTTGTGCAAGCTTACACTTTTTCCAGAATCTTTTGTGAGAGTTTTGTTCTCAGGCATATAAATGTGAGGACCCTCTCTATAGCCTTCCCCCACTCTATTTGTCAGGGGTTCTGTTTTGTTTTTTTAACAAAAGTGACTCCATTTTAAATCTGGCAACTTTCACAGACCTTCTCCATCCCTGGTGCCACTTCCCAGAGCTGATAATTTTAAATAATTTCTGTTTCCAGTTCTCCTGGAAGTTATTGCTGTAACATGTAATGATAAGGCTAAGCTTCTATTTCTTGTTTAGTAACTCTTGATAGTATCTAGTGACTCTCTTCTGCAAAAAATAAACCTTTTTTTCTACAATTCTGTAACTATTTTATGATTCAGATTAATTTTGGGTTACTCTGTCTTTAAATAAAGTGATGAAATTTATGTTTCTTGTCCTAGGAACCTTGGGCTTCTCCTAACTCAACCATGTAAAATGAGAGCACTGGCATCTCTCCATCCCTGACCTTCTACCCCTTTTTACTCCCCCCTCCCACCTCCTGCTGTGGAAAGTGACAAGACTTCCTGTGTGGACAGTGATGGAGGATTCCTAAGTGGTGTAAGAAATCTCACCGACCTTTGACAAGTCCATTGTCAAAGGCTGGTGTTTGAAAATGAGTGTTCTCACACTCCACTTTATGTCTTCAGCTCTTGTATATCAGTGCTCTCTTTTGCATAAGTGTGACCTGAGGTAGAGTCACAAATAAAAATGTTGGAAAGCTTTCCGCCATCTCCTGAGCAGAACTCAGACAGGGAAGGGTGGAGAGTGTTGACTGAAAGATGGAGACCCACTTCCTATAACTAACAAAGGACACACACTGGGCAGCTCAAAACAACAGACTTCTATTCTCTCAAGTATCTGTAGGAGAGAAATTCAGTAAAGGCATCCTTCCTCCTGAGGGTCTAGGGGAGGGTCTATCCCCTGCCTCTTCCATCCCCCGGTGGTTGCACCTGTGTTTCTGGGCTTGTAGCCACTTCACTCCCATCTCTGTCTCCACCTTCCCATGGCCTTCTCCTCTTCTTCCTGTGTGTCTCTCCTCTGCATCTCATACACTTGTCATTGGATTTAGGACCTACCCAGATAATCCAGGATGATTTCATGTTGGGAACCTTAACCTAGTTATATCTGTAAGACCTGTGTTTGGAACTAGGTCACAATCAGAGCTTTGGGGGTTAGGGTGCAGACATATCTTTTGGGGAGAGGGGTGCCATTCAACCCACTCCCTGCCCCTGGAAAAATATATTTTGATATAAAAATAAAGGTAGAATCCTTCCCCCTCCCCTTTGTCCTCTAAAAAGAGTACAAGAAAGGAAGTCTTACCAGCGCTTGCCCAAACCAGGGCTAAAACCAAATTGTTGTTCTTGACATTTTGTGTTTAGAATTTTTTTTGAAGGTGGGACTTGGGGGTAGGCTTGTGGGCATGGAGGATGGACCTCACTGAACTATGTTCTACGATACAGATCCAGTTCTTGGGGATTTGGGGGGCAGGAAGGGGAGATTATTGAAGGGAAGCCTCTAAGCTCCACCCTGACATGGGTTTCCTTTGAGTCACCTGACTGGCTTTTTTTCTTAAATGAGAATAGGGGTATCTATCTTGGCAGGATCTCTTAAGTGAGCCCCCACAACTGTTCTTGATATGAGGATATAGACTGAGTGTTTTAGGCCTTTCCAGACTTTGGCAGCAAATGACACAATTTTGGCATTTCTGCCTAAATAATGAGGGCTTTGAGCTCTTTTAGCTCTTACTTGCTAAATCAGGCCCACAGCCTGCCTCCCACCACCCAAAGGGCTCCCTGCACCCTCAGAAACAAGCCTGACCGGTGGTTATGCTTTGGGTTCATGAAGTGCTTCCCCATCGTCCCCTGCAGCTGACACGTCCATGAGCTGGTGACTGCACCCACCATTCTCCTGTTCTGCTCTATGCTTCAAGGAGCTCTCAGGGCACCGGAGACCTGAGGTGGAGGAAGGACGAACTGACCTCCTGGTTGCCCTGTGTTTTCTTGCCATCTGGCTGTGATGCTTCAGCTCTGAATCTCGGGGTCTTTCCCAGAGTTCCTTTAGGTTTTGGTCCCTCCCCATTCCCCCAGGTACTCCAAATCTCAGGTTTAGCAGGATGAACACAATCCCAACCCTCCAGCATTGGTCACTGTGTCCCACCTCTTCTGGAAGCACTAGAACCCTCACTTATCAAAATTGTCTCTCAGCCAAAAAGCAAAGTCCCATAACTCCACATACAGAAACCCAGTCTGGGGTCTACCCAGACATTTGACTTCAGGGGAGGGGGGATGATTTGGAAACATAGATGTCACACTCCCATGCCCCACCTGTGCCACAGGGTTGAGTTGAGGACCCAGAATTATTCCTTTGAGGCTTTCTCTCTGTTTTTTAAAAATGTTAAGCTTAAATGGTTTACTTTTTCTCCCTTTCCAGCCCCACCAAGTTTAGTAAATTATTTTCTTCTGACATCCTTTCCAGTTCCACGTGGGGCTTACTTTTTCATTTCTCACTGGCATACATTTCCCAAAATAGCCTGAGAAAACTGACTTTTGTGGCGTTGCCAACCTGCATGGGAGGAGACCTCATCATGAACTCTGGAATTGGAGAGTCCTAGCCCATGTGGCAAATCTACCAGAAGTCTAGTGGTCCTGACTTCAGTTAAGGATATCAGCTACTTTACTGTGATTTTTCCGCCTTTATTTTATTTTTAAGAGGTGGGGTGCAAGTCAGGATTAGGTACACAATTGGTCTACGTGCAGGTGAAGCTTGGGCCTCCCACTGGTCCTCACATCCCCTGGTTTAGGATCAAGTACCCTTAGTGACCCAACTCCCGTCCTCCCTGGCAGTGTCCTGCTACTGCCGAACCCTCTCTTGTAGTATTGTGATAAATGTTTAGGACCCACTTAAGAGTGATTTACTGTGATTTAACAAGCCCATTAACATGCACGTGTAGTCCAAATACACATCGAGATATTGCAAGGATGCAATGGAACTCTTGACCTGAAGTTGTGTTTTCTTTTTCATTTTCCCGTCTCTTCCTTGATAAGCTACCCATTTTGGTATATAAACAATAATACAAAAGTTTTCGTTCTTTTTTTTTTGGTAAGTACAGCATTGCCAAGGCCAATTATCTGAGTCATTCAAGCAATGTCTACAAGCTTTGTTCTTGGGATCAACCAAATGAATTTTTTTTAAAAGACTACTCCCTCACCCAGGCTAGAGTGCAGTGGGGCAAGTATAAGTCTCTACCTTATGAGCCTAAGCAATTCCCCCAACCTCAGCCTCCCTAGTAGCTGGGACTGCAGACATATGCCACCATGCCCGGCTAATTTTTAAAAAATTATTTTTTGTAGAGATGAGGTCTTGTTATGTTACCCAGGCTGGTTTTGAACTCCCAGCCTTAAGTGATTCTCCTTCCTAGACCTCCCAAAGTGCTGGGATTATAGGCATGAGCCACCATGCCTGGCCGGGAGCGGGATGTCTATTAATATACCTAAGTCTGGAGACCTGTGTTCAAAGAATATTTAATTATGTGAAAATGCTGTCAATATTAATGTTTGTTTATAAAGGATCTGTATGCTAAGCTGTTTCTACAGCTTAATCTCCAAAACATCTTACTTGATCCTAAAAAGTCTTTATTTGGAAACAAAGGTGTTTAATCTATAATTCCTCTCATGGCTTAAATGTAAATCCCTGAGAAATACAGTTGATAGGCTGGTTACACTGCGTGTCTGGAAGTCGTGTTCTTTCCTGTGCATACAACTTTGATACAGGACGAAATATGAAAGCTCCAAACACCGGGAGGGGATTGTCTCAAGAAAAGAGACTGGTGGCTCTTAAACCAGCTATACTCAGTCCAGAGGTGCCCAGGGCCTCAGCTAGAAACTGGGAGGGAATTGCCCTTAGCAATAGGGAAAATTGACAGAATCAGGCTGCTGTAACTTCATATATTTGTTTTTTGTTTTTGTTTTTGTTTTTTTGAGTCGGAGTCTCACTCTGTCGCCCAGACTGGAGTGCAGTGGCATGCTCCTGGCCACCGCAGCCTCGACCTGCTGGGCTCCGGCGATCCTTCCGCCTCAGCCTCCCAAGTAGCTGGAACTACAGGTGCGCGCTACCACGCCCGGCTAATTTTTTGATTTATTGTAGAGATGAGGTCTCGCTTGCCCAGGCGGGTCTCGAACCCGCGGGCTCAGGCAATCCACTCATCTCAGCCTCCCAAGGCGTGGGATTACAGGCTGAGCCACCGAGCCCAGCAGGCTAATTTCTTATAGAACTTTCTTTTCAGCTCATTGGTACATACCAATAAACAATTAAAATTGCAAACTGATTTCTCTAATGAGTGGTCAGATTGGGACCCGTGTCCCAGTTTCCTTTGTTTGTTTAGTGCAGCTATAGTTCAAATTATTTTCTTTTTGATTGGTTCTCTGCATTTGCCATGCAACTCTTTCTTTAAAGAAAAGATTTTATAGATGTTCTCTTCTTGAGAGCAGCAATTAAATAAACTTTTGAAGTATAATTATCAAGTTTATGCTGAAAAATATAACTGCATACTTAAATTGTATTAGCATTTTTTGTTTCTCATTTGTAACAAGCAAAGTTTTTATTTATTCATTTATTTAATGAATCTTTGAAAATAACTTTTGGCTTAGCATATAAGAAAGGTCTTAGAATTAAGTGGTGGAATATTGAGGTATTGGAAATAGTATGTAAGTTATCAGAATTTGTGTCTTTTTAATTGAAGTTTCTGTATTTTTTATAATTTTTGATTAAAAAAATTTGTAGAGATTTTGTGATCTGTGCTGAGTCTAGTATATTTTTTCTATAATTCTCTGTCCCTCCGTCCATTTGTTTTATTAATTTATTACATGAGCATTTTTATTTCAATATTTTTTTTCTGGCCTTTATCACATTTTTAATCACTCTAGGCCTAAATATTAATAAAAATACACATATGTAGAGACAGAAGTTGTGGATGTGTGTGTGTGTCTATATATATACATAGACACACAGAGAGAGAGAGAGAGAGAGAGAGAGAGAGAGAGGAATTTAGGAAACTGTTTAAAAGCATACACAAGGAAAATTCAACAACAACAAAAAATAATAATGAGACCAAGAAAGATTAATATTTTATCTTACATATGGTAAGAAACACTTTATAACTGCTAAATATCTGAGCTAAAAATAATACATTGAGAAACCAAAAAACTGAAAAAAGGGAAAAACTGAAAAATACCTCACTGTTGTAGAATGATAATGTAAATGGATACTATAGAGACATATTCCATCGGTTTGGTTGCAAATGCTTCTCCACCTTAAGAAAGACTGTGAAATGGCTCTTTCAAATGTCCTTCCTGTACTTATGACCTGTCATTTTGTTACAAACTTTTGCAAACTGGATGACAAAACAATACCTGTGTATGATCTCGCAGTTTCTGTGAGTCAAGAGTGCGGGCATGGCTGAGCTGTGCCCCGCTTCTGTCTCACAGGACTAGAATCAGGGTGTCAGCTGGCACTGGGGTGTTATCTGAAGATGACTGGGAAGGACCCACCTTCCAGCTCACCTCCCTGGAGGATGGCAGCCTTCAGTTCCATTTGGGATGTTGGACCCAAGGCTGTTGTCTGAAGCCACTCTCAGTTTCTTGCTACGTGCACCTCCAGACATACAAGTGTCAAAGCCAGCATAAGAGTGCCAAGCAGCAAAACGGGTTAACATCTCTTGTAACTTCATCACAAAAGTAGGATCCTATTATGTACTCTATTGGTTAGACACACAATTCTAGGCCTGCTCACACCAAAAGGGAAGAGATTGCACAAGGGTGTGATTGTCAGGGGGAGGATATTTGGGAGCCATTGTGGAGTGGCCTGCTACAATTCACATTCTTCCCTCCCTCCCTCTCGCCAAAAATAGGCACTTTCTACAATGTGAATATATGCATCATTTTGTCCGAAATGGTTGTTAAGCCAAAGATAACATGTAAGATGCATAGTAAGGTGGCCAATTTGTTTTTAGAATTCAAAATACTCACTAACCTGTTTGAAAATAAACTATTTTAAGAAAACCACATTAGCTTCAGCCTTAGAATGACATTTCCTTTTTTTTTTTTTGAGTTGGAGTCTCACTCCGTCGCCCAGACTAGAGTGCAGTGGTTGCTCCCGGCCACCTCAGCCTCGACCTGCTGGGCTCCGGCGATCCTCCCGCCTCAGCCTTCCGAGTAGCCGGAACTACAGGTGCGCGCCACCACGCCCGGCTAAGTTTTTGATTTATTGTAGAGGTGAGGTCTCGCCGAGTTGCCCAGGCGGATCTTGAACCCGCGGGTTCAGGCAATCCACTCACCTCAGTCTCCCAAGGCGTGGGATTACAGACTGAGCCATCGAGTCCGACTGACATTTCCTATTTTAAAATTAGATGTGTATTTCAATGAGTCTGTTTAATTGAAAGCTTTATATTTCACAGAATAAATGATTTAATCCATACATTCGCGTGCGTCTAACCCTAAAAATGATTTTATATCTAATGTTCTAGATTCTTTTTGACTTGTTTTAAATTGTGTTTGGGATTTCCTTAAGCCCCTAAACACTAAATTATTAGAATGAATAAAGAAATAGAATAGAACCCATTCATCAAAATGAAAACTCATGCTAATAGCCTGTATTAAAATGTAAAACAATGGATTAAAATTCCTATGGCTTTTCTAGCTTCTGGGAAAATAGAACATATAGAAATCACAGGGTCATCATCTTCCAGTTACATTAATTCTTTTTAAAAACCATTTATTTAGGAATATCAGCATTTGTAGGAATGGAAACAAACTACTTTTGATCTATGGGGTTCAGAATGCGCTTCACACTCTCCACCCCATTTTACAAGAAAATGTTATTTATCATAAAATACAACAGTCAATAATTTAATAATTGAATGTTAAAGTTATTTTTGTCCATATACTTTTATACTTAGCATAAAGGTCGTGCAATACAGTTCTGAGACAAAACGAAACAGTTTGACTGGTTTTATTTGATTTTACTTCATTCTGGGTAATGTATAGCAGAGCTTAAAATGTTGTGAACACGTTAAATGCAGAAAGTTGGAACATTTTTCTTGGAAGTCAATTTTGAAGGTAGACTCAACTTAAATAATCTAATTAGAAATAAGTAATCACCCTATTTGTCTTACCTTTAAATTCTAAATCTAGAAATACATAATACTTTCCAGTTATATAGAAACACTCAACTATTTCTAAGTCTTTAATTAAATTTGTTAAGTGATGGTTTGGGCTCTGTGTCTCTAAATTTGTATACTACCTTACCTAATTAAATTTTAAAACTTAAATTTTATTAATTTAAGTTTAAATTGTATTAATTTAAGTTTTAAATTTAAACAACAGATGTATATATTTTGAGATATAAGGAAAAAATCATTTTATGAATGATCTGTTAACCCTTTTAGTTGGCTGCCACTTTAAATTTTCACAGCTGTTCAAGTCTTTTTTGTCCATTTCATTTTACTTTCATTATCAGAGTTGGATAAAGACCTTTAGACTGAATTCATTTCCAGAGGCAGAAACAAAAATCAAAACACTAACCCCTTTATACCTTTATTATAGGATACAAAACTTTAATTTGGCTAAAAGAAGAAATACAGAGTATGGGATAGCATATGACATTTAAAGCTGTTGTTACTTAGCCCTAATCAGATTTGGAATATCTTTGACCTTGGCTATAGATGGCATGATTTTTCTAGTACACATTAATTATATGATGAAATATGAGTTGGCTGTGGAATTATGTCTATTAATAAAAATATGCTCTGTGGCAAACTTAAATACTTGCTCTCTCCTAGAAGGACCTATTCCCTGCTTTTTTCTACGTCATTTTCTCCTCTTGAAATGGTGAACTTTCTTTCTTATGGAACTGCCAAGTTGGGCATTTATTTGGCATGGTGAAGAAATGCCAAGTCAGACATTTATTTGGCATAGTGAAGCAGGTATCTGTTTCACTAGCTTTCAGGGGCATCTTTGGCAAATCATTGGACCTCTCTCTCCTGGCATTCATTTCCTTATCTGTAAAATAAGGATTCCAAAAGTATCAAACTCATAAGATTGGTGTAAGTCCTAAATGACAATATCTGTAGAACATATGAAACAATGGCTGCCATAATTATGACCACTACATAAACATTCGGTATTAATTTTACCTGATTCTTGACATTTTCTGTATTCTTGAGATTCACTGCATGTTTATTCTTCTATCCTAGCTTTGCAATCCATTGCCTAACATCTAGAAATGTATCTAACCCCTGTTATTATCCAAATCCATGATTTCTAATATACAAGGGGGAATCCCCCAAAAAACGGAATTTATTTATAAAAAATTGTGCATTTATTCTTCCATGTTTATACTTCAGTCATTTTCAAAGTACTCTATTTGATGCATGACATTTGTCGAAACTTTTTTTGCACTGTTCCAAACAGTCTTTGAACTCATCTGTTTTGATACCTTTTAGTGTGTCTGCCATTTTTGATACTACAATGGTGGATACATATCTCAAAAGCCATAAAATGAACAACACTAAAATCGAGCCCTCATGCAAACTATTGTCTTTGGAGGTACCAGTGTGTCAGTGTAGGTTTATCAGGTGTGACAAATGTACTGTTGTGATATGGGATATTGACAATGGGAGAGTTTATATGTGTGTGTGACCAGGAGACCTGCAAGACCTCTCTGCATGGTCTGCTCAATTTTGCTATGAATCCAAAACTGCTCTAAAAATTAAAGTTCAATCATTTAAAAAAGCATCCAGTTGAAAGAATTAATGATATGCCAGGAATAAATGAGATTTTCTCCATGTTTAGTCAGAGTGAATGAAATAAATTTGAAAAAACAAACAAACAAAAAATTCTGAGTTTCTGTCTTAGTATTATTGTGTCCAAATTATACTTTGGACATCTTTACAACCATGAAATTGCTCACTGTATTCTTTATTTCCACTCTAAAATTGTGGAGAGTTAATGAGTATAAAATTCAATGTACTCATTCATAGTAGGCAATCAAGCAATCGGTTTTCATTTACTTCATTGGGAAAAGCTATAAAAATCTGTTGTTTGTAATCATGGACGAATAATTACGCAAATTGTTTTGTCTCTGATTCCATACCTTAGCTTCGAAATTAATATTAACCGTCTGGGTTCAGTTATCCCACTGTTGAATACTACAACTTCTGTCTACTGTCTTCTTCCTTGAGAGTTTATTGTGACTGTGAAATATGGTGAGGGAGCATTTTAGTTCATTTCCATAATTTATTTGGCCTTTCTTGCTTTCATGAATTCCTTTCAGTGAATAATATTTATTTGAAATGACTTTTGTCATCTTTTTCAGATGTCTAAACCAAACTGATGTCTTGCATGGAGCATTATATCAATTTTTATTAAATGCCTTTAAATACTCTGTCTTCCCGTCATAATTATATAATAGTATTTCCCCTTATGCTTTATAATTTTGTCTATACCTATGTCTTTATTTGGAAAAGTAAGCTTTGAAAGCACATACTTTAACTACATCCTTGGATCTTAGTGTATAACATATAATAAATTCCTAGAGATTTGCTTAGATAATAGTATTATTTCATTCTATATCGATTTTTTAATGTAAATGAGTATGATTGAATAATTATTTAATATGAATTAAGATGAATTTTTAATTGTGTAAAATTGAAACATAAAGACATAAAATAACTCAGTGAAAAGAAAAAGTAAGATAAATAATTTTTATTTTCAAAAGAGTCTAAAAACAATGTCTTTTAAGTGAAAAAAACTGGACTGCTGATTTGTGTGTGTGTTGCTGTTGTTTTAACTTCAAAAGCATTACTTTGATCACCAATGCAGTGGTCTTTGAAACTCAAAGTGCAGAGGTTAACCATAAATTACAGAGGGGAGAAGGAATGATGTCATAGAACTGTTTTCTCACTGTGTAGAAAAAAGATTTAAAATATTTTTCATGGACTGCAAAATGTTGGGGAAACAGGTTTATTGGATGAGGAGTGACATTATTGAACCCCAAAATAAGTTAGGAGAATTCAAGGGCACAGAGGACTTGTATCTGTCTTTCTATCTGGAACCTTTAGAAGACACTGCGGCAACACGGTTGACTATATTAGAGTGAAAATGGCAATAGGGAAGATGTAAGCAGAGAGAAGTTCAGAAAAGAACCGCAGGTCAAGAAAGTGCATCAATTCTGCTCAGGTTTTGGCAGACCATAACCTTTTAGTTTGGTTGCACTGCTCAGTTGAAGGACTGTTCTACCATATTATGCTATGTAGCTACCATATTTTAAAGTGACTATACCACAAAGCTGATAGTAACAAAAAGGTAAGATGTAAGTGAGACCCTGAAGATCATTGGAAGGTGAAAGATTCAGGAAGGGGACCCATTCAACAAGAGGAAACAGATGCATTCCTAGGAACCTTTCCTACCCGTGTCTTCTGCACTGTGATAAGTCGCATGATGCAACAGGTGTCTGCAGTGAAATGATCATAGCTGCGATGCTTCTTATCTGATGGTCAGATCTTGTAATTTGACAGCTGTTGAAAGAGAGTAGAGATGAGAGAAATGCAAATATCCACCCATAACTGAGGAAGCCTGGCATCCCCGTAGGAGAGTTTATAAGATAAAAATCTTATTCTTTCACAAAAAGAGAATGGGATTCTTTAACAAAAAACATCCTCATGAAGATTTGTTTTCTCAGGTGAGTTTCCTCTTGATGTCTCTAATACATCTCCTTGTCAGTAGACATCACCTGGATCATCCCCGTTCTTTAGGACAAACAAAATCTAAAACCGTGGAACATCCAAATTGTCTGAATTTCTTTCCAATCAGGAGACTCTCACTCCCAGGAAAAACTTGCCTGCTGCCTCTTCAAAGACCAGCTCCATGTGACAAAATACAGAAAGGCAACTGTTAATGGGTTAAAAACAATTTCTGCTCTTCCTTTCTCCCAAGTGGGTTTCTCTCTCCATATACTTGTATAACCAGGAAGACTCGCTTAAATGTTTGAAAGAGATTTTCCCCACAGTGACTATACATCTGTTTTGATGTACACTCAGAAATGGTTGGAAGTTTCTCTACATATGCCACGTTTTGTCTCACCAGCCTGTTTTCTGGTATATTCTTTCTTATGAGTACTACTTTCATTTTAATATTTCTCTATCTCTCCTCTCTTACTAATTCTGTCTTCATTTTTTTAGCGGAAAAAAAAGCACGTAGTTTAAAAAGTAACTACCAAAAGCAATAATAAAAAGCAACAATCTGCTGTCGAATATGCTTCCACTGGCAGCTTTCTTTCCCATAAGGAACTGACTTAACTCTTTATTTCCTCCTCCTTGTCACTTGGGTAACTCTAAATAGCATACTTCCATCACAATTTCTTGCATTAATTCTATACATTATATACTGACTTTTACCTATGATATGTGGAGCTGTAACCTTTTACCTTGCTTTCAGTATTCTTCCCCCACTGTCCCTCTATGACTGACCTCTTAATTCTCCACGATTTCATTGAATTCTCCACAAGAATAAAGACAATACTCCTACTCATCTTTCCTCCTTCCTTTTACTTTTCAACTTTTGCAGCCATACTTTTAATCACTAAGCTGAAAACACGTGTACAGTGACGATATTCCTATTAATTACAGATTAATTCTAAAAAGTGAAAAACAGAAGCAAGATTCATGTGATGATTTATTAATTTATATTACTGCACAAGTAGTGTGCTAAGATTTTGTTTATTTCGCTCTATAAGTCCAATGCCCCTAGTCCTGTGTCACTCTATGTATGATATTCAAATCTTTTTAGTCAAATCTGTTCTTTCTAAACTCCATCAATTATTACAATCATTACCTATTTTAGCCGGTTGCCAATGTATTTTTATAACTTTTTTTGTATGCTATCTCCACACATTTTCCCTCCAGGGTAGTAATTGCTTTTCTTTAATTGCTTTTGCTTTTTCTATGGAAAAAAAGTGAATCACATATCATTAATATCACAAATATTTTTAATGTAGATGCACACTGTTAAAAATAGCTTCTCATAATAATTAACATCTCTATTTTTATGAACAGCTGAAAATTGGAAATCTAGGAAGACAACTTGGCAGATAATGATAGTGGAAGACAAAGGTAACATATTGTCTTCTGGGAGATAAATTGCCCTCTAGTAGGTTTCTATAGTTAAAGATTAAGGAAGAAACCTGGCACAATGACTCATGTCTGTAATCCCAGCACTTTGAAAGTCCAAGGGGGAGGATCACTTGAGCTAAGTGTTCAAGACCAGCCTAGGCAATATAAGGAAACCTCCTCTCTGCAAAAATAAAAAATAAATAATAAGAATCCCAGTAGAAGCTATGATTTTCCATAGCTCACGTATTCAGAGTGTTAGAGAATTTAGCAAACAGAGTAGAATGTTTCATCTCTACTCAGTGGTGCTTCATTGGGTGAATATATATGAGAAAAGAAGTTTAACCGGCCCTCCCACTATAGATAACTTAACTGTATCTGACTTCCAAGATGACTGTATTTGATTTTACAATAATGAAAGTATTTAACTTCGCTGCTTGGTGGGTACAGTGTGCATTCCTCCAGTTATGACTGCACTGAAGGCCTTGACTTCACCAAAAGGCAATATGTCAATGGAGCAAAATTACACTTGGACCCCATGATTCCATACAAATTTAATTAATTAATTAATTAGTTGAAGTTAACTTCTAAAATGAACAATTTCCAAATATCAGAGGATTCATCAAATGGATTTTTTTTTTCCCTTTCTTACTTAACTATGCTAGTGAGGGATCTTTTCCAAGAACTTCTCATCTATTGGTGACTCTGAGCTCTGGGATCCTTCTACTGTGTGGCTTTCACATCTCAAAATCTTCCCTTTTCACTACTGGTGTGGAGGCTAGATCCTCAGCCAAGAATCTTGCAAGAAATTTTAGGATCCAGGAAAAAGTTGGGTACATCACTACTCTCCACATTCTATCTTTATTCATGCTATCTTTATACAGTTATAAGGTATTCGTGTAGTTATACAGAATTGTGGAAAATGTAAGTTCTGTGTATGCAGTGCAAGAGAAAACAAGAATGAGGAAAATCTATGCAATCAGATTACTAAAACTCCACATATTCGGATTATTGCTGCATGCTAGGTCAGTATTGCTTACTTTATCTCTTCTTGAAGGACCAATAATGCAATTAACAAAAATATGTATGAAAGTTCATTGAAATATATTGAAAAGAGGGGAAGGTGAGCATTATCTTGAAAACTAGAAGTCTAAAAATGCTTACTATGAAAAGCAAACAAAAAAATTAGCCTACTATTTGTAAATCTCACTAGAATGCCATATGCTTTGGCCTCTATCAAACAAAAGCACAGAGTTATAGAGAGCCTAATCTATGACTTGCCAAGGACAAAAAGAATGATCTTTTGTCTAAAAAAAAAAAAAAACTCTTGCTTTTCTTTTCTCTTTATCTCTTAATGCATTTGCATAATTAACTGCTTTCTTTAAGTTTGTGTTTCTCTTAGTTTAGAGGCTTTCTGGGGGCCATGTTGGTGCTAGTTAAATAGCTGTGCTGTGTACTCGACTTCCTAAACTACAGGCAACACTGCCAAGAAGTAGGTTAAATGACATTCAGGTGAGTTTTCATTACTCTGGAGAGTCATGTAACTGGATAAAAATCAGCCCTCAAATGCAACACAGCATGATTTATTCTGGTAGGTAAGCATGTAAACATAACAAAGTGAAGCTGTTAAAACAATGAAATATTATCTCTCTAAAGATTTAGAGCACAATTTAATATTTCACAGCACCAGGCTTCTCTTAAGAGTATCTGATTTTGTCTTATATATCTTTTAACTTCTCATTCTCTCTAGTGATTCCTAGCTTTAGGGAAGCTCAGTGCTGCTTTCTTTACTAATACTGACGCCTATGATTAATGAAGGCTTAACGCCTGAGAGAGTTTGTTCCCACTTGGAATCTCTATAAAATTATAGAGTCTACATGTACTTTATCACACATATTACTTTAACATGGGATCCAACTCAGGTAATATTTATATGAATTGTGGAACAAGATGTCCTTTCTGTAACATGGGGTGGCCAAGAGATGGTACAACCACAGATGGAATTCAGGAAGGTTCAGATTTCAGATGTTGTCATAGTTCTTCTGCAGACCTTTTGCCAGGGAGAAAAGGCCATCAAAGAGTAAGACTGAGATGAATGCTCAAGCAAAAGAGAGAAACTGAAAGTGACAATGAGAGAGATTGAAAATAAAACAGAAAAACCTAAAAAAAGGAAGGTAGATGATTTTGCATTGTACAGGGGATTGAAACAAGTGTCTTGTTATTATATTTTGATCTTTAACCTCCATTTAAATATTTTATTATATCTGGACATAATCACACACAGAATCCAGACACATTATTTCACTTCTTCGATTTCTTATTTGGTGATATGACTGCACAGAAAGAGAATTACTGGTTTTTTTTTTAAATGTTTGGGGAAATTATATTTTATATGCTTATATCTTACAAATGGTAATAAGTCATTCTGTGATGTTAATCTTTAAAATGTTTTTATAAAATTGAAGGGTTAAGTTTAACCAATATTCACAAATATTGATGAACCAAAGAAGCATAATTTAGTTCTCATCATTTGGATCTTAGATTATTGCTTGAATTAATAAAATGAGAGAAAGCAAAATAACCTGTTTACAAGCCCATACTTAATAATGTAGTGGAGAGTACCAATGCCACTTCTAGTCATAGTTTTTGACATCCTCAAAATATTCTTTTAGTGTACTCTTCTTACTTTAGAAATATCATGCAGTAAAATAAAAGAATTTTATCTTTGGTCTGGGTTTCATAGTAATGGTAGCCTGAGGTAGTGCTTACTTTTCCTACTTATTAGGTAGTGTGATCCCAGTGAGTAAAAGTGAGAGACAGGAAGGTGGGTTGGGAGGGAAAGCCAATATGAAAATATATTTGCAAACTGACTGCTGGTTGCTTTATCCCCAAGTATGCCCCCATAGAAGTGAGAAATAAACCACTTCTTGGTTTTATGGGGTGACCACCATGGAGTTGGAGAGACAGAATGATTTATCCATGTTTTCCCATCTCTCATTGATAAAATTTTTGCTCCACTGTGTGTTAATCTCTAACTACTTCTGGGTATCATGGAGTCATCATAAGGGAATCCTCTGGGTAAGAGCTGCAGGCACGAAGCACAGCTGTGTAGTTGCCCTTGTTTGGGGTAAGACAAAACTCCACAGATCTAGCGCCTATAGAAGCAGCTAAAACCAAATACTGGTAAGTCCTGGATGATCTTCCGTAGTGCATGTGGGAAGAATCATGTTTCAGACCCAGCACCACACTACAGCCCCCCGTAGCTAGCTTCCATATTATAGAATGGGGCCTCCATATTTGTGAGAATATTTTCCAAGGAGAGCAGAGCAGAGAAGGATGAGGGTACGAATCCAAACGTTCATTGAGTCGCCTTCAAAGTGTTTGCTTGTCTCAGTCTTTGAACTACACGAGGGACAAGGGACATTAAAGCAAGCCATAGTCTCTGTTGCTGCATCTGGCCTGGCGCTAATATCCATATTTCTTGCCTCTCTGATCTCACCAACGTTCTGATTTCTCTCACCCTCAGCCAGTACCTTGGCCAGTCAATATGCTTTACTCGCGGGCTGGCCTCAGACTTTTATTCTTGAGAGGTCTGAGATTGAACAGCCTTGCCTTTGTCGGGCCACGTTGGCGGCAATTCCCGCATCATGCTGCCGTGGGCCAGACAACTGCCAAGAGTTGCCCCAGTGAATTCCATGGGTTGAAGACACTCTCCTACTTATTGTTGTTTGCTTCCACACCAACAAGTCTTGTTTTTCCTGGTAGTGGGACTGCTAACTTACGGTCGTAAGGGACCTAAAGCAAATTGGTTGATATTTGAAGCTTCATACTTAGGGCAACCCTCACTAAGACTCCTGGTGAAAGTACTTCTCCCCTAGAAACAGGCCTCTCAGGGACCACACACATTTTGCAAAGAGGTTAATGAAGGGGAAGGTAGGAGGGATCAACTCTATTCGCACTCATTTTTTTGAGACAGTGTGCTATTGGGATCATATAAATATATAATATAATATTCTATCATATATATGAATCATATAAATGATTCAGCAAATATATATCTATAAATATGTATATATATAAATATATATGACTCAGCAAATGTACATCTGGAAGGATAACATTTCAGCTGTGCTGAGTATTTCCTCTGAGATGGCATCTTAACTGGACTTTAGTAGGCCAAATCTCCATTAATCCAGCTGGCTCAATGAGGAATAGGAAATCCCCAGGGCAATTTGTGTTCCTGTGCCCATGGTCACAGCTTCTTTGTCAGAAAATGGCCCTCTTGATCTGAAGTGATATCCTGTGGGATTGCATATAAATAGATCAAATATTCTGTAAGCCCTTGGACGGTAGTGCAGGTAGGTAGTGGTGCATCCCAGGATGCACCTGGTTGGTGGTACATCACAGGAAGAAAAGTCCTTATCCCAAATAGGCATGGAAGTTGCCAAAGATGAAGAGCCCCCCCGCCCTCCCCAGAGTAGAAGTCCTGTTTAACCATCCTGAGCCTGGTCTCTGCAAGTAATTATGCCATACTGAAAGCTCATTTTAGCCGGGCTCAGTGGCTCAGATTGTAATCCCATGCCTTTGGGAGGCTGAGGTGATTGGATTGCGTGAGTCTGCGGGTTTGAGACCCACCTGGCCAACTTGGCGAGACCTCATCTCTACAATAAATCAAAAATTAGCCGGGCGTGGTAGTGCGCACCTGTAGTTCCAGCTACTTGGAAGGCGGAGGCGGAAGGATCGCCAGAGCCCAGCA
>CAUYQG010282192.1:0-18856 GCA_963574415.1 Tarsius wallacei | reverse complement strand
TGTAATGCCTCTGCGGTGTCCGTGGACAAGTTCCGTGTGGGGGAGCAGGCCCCCTGGGAGAGATCTGGAGTCTTTCTGTGTCCTCTTCTGCGGAGGTCTCACAGACCACGCTGCCCGGTCGCCATCTTGGCCCCTCCTCATCACATTTTTTAAAAATGCCACTTGCTTAAGCCATTCTTCTTGTGCTTTCGATAGATGTGGGCAGGACATGCTACTGTCTAGTGATAAAGAGCTAAGATTCTGGAGTCAGACACTGTATTAACTTCCTGGCGCTGCCATGACAGCTACTGCAAACTGAGTGACTAAGAGAAAGTTACTGTGTCACAGTTCTGGAGACTGGAGGGGAGCACCCCCTGCCCCCTTCCAACTTCTGGTAGTGCCAGGTGTTTCTTAGCTTGTGGCAGCATCATTCCAAATGCATCTCTTTAATCTGGCTGTCTCATGCTGTGTCTGTGGGCAAGTTACTGTCTTCTTATGAGGACGCCAGTCATCCTGGATTGAGGGCCCACTCTTCTCCAGCACAAAACTACATCACCTTAACTAATTGCATCTGCAACAACCCCATTCCCCAATAAGTCTACATTCTTACATACCCAGCGGTTAGGACTTCAACATATATTTTGGGGGGAACACTCAGTTCATAACAGACATTCTTGGCTTGATTTCTAGCCACAACTCTTACCAGCTCCGTGACCATGAACATGTTACATACTCTCTTCAAGTCTCAGGGCTTTACTTGTATTTGGGGGCTAATAAGGATTATATGAAATAATGCAAGTTGAATGTCTAGCACATTGCTTCACATACTAAGGTTCCAGAGTGCTAGCCGATGTAATTATCAGCAGATTTATGAAGAGGGTTTTATGTTAGGATTCTTGTTTAGAACATAGTATCATTCACTTAGAGAAGGTCTAATTCTTAACATGGGAGCTACAGATAGAGGTCTGAATTAGGAGTCTGAATGCTGTGAATTATATACGACGATTAGTTTGCATATATGCAGTCTCTTTTTTCTCTGAAAAAAAGGCCCACGTATTTACCAAATGAATCCATACTATCCCCCCAAAGTCAAGAATGTGCTTGCAGTCATATTTAGCAACACATAGTACTTCTGTCTTGTGGCAGAAGATTCATAGGTCCCCTCGGACTAGAAAACTTAGAGCTGAGGCAGAAAGAAGGCTTGCGAGGCATCCTCCAGGTGGAGCAAAGAGGCTAGTGCTTAGAAGAGTGGGTCTCAAAATGTGATGCTTTTCTAAGGTTACTTCATTTTATTGTCACCCACATTGTGACAAAACAATCCACCACACTGGTTTATAGAGCAGAGAATTGAGACTCAGCAAGGTGAGAAAACCTGTCCTGGTTCACACAGCTAGAAAGAGGCTGAACTGGAACCCTCACCCCTCTTGTTTTGGCCTCCAGGGACTAAGGAGAGTGTTTCACACCTCATGGTATTTGCTCATCCTCTGACCAATTTGACTCTTAAAATAATCCTGGGGTATAAAAAAGAAAACTATTATTATCCCCTTATTTGGATGAGACTGTGTCTAAAAATGGTAAAGAAAAGCACTAGCCATTGCCAAAAAGCCAGTGAATGGTAGAGAGATAGCTACCCTGACTCCTACTGGTAGTTCTTCCTTTCAGAAGCAAAATAGCTCTTGTTTGTTGAGTGTCTGCTATACTCTAGATATGTTTTTAATATACATTATTTCATTTAGTCCCCACTACATTCCTGTAAGGCAGGTATCATTATTCCCATTTTAAAGACAAGAGAAAACAAAAGCAAGACTTCTGGGCAAAGATGGTGAGTGGAATACATTCTCTTCCTTCCCTTCCAAAAGTCTTGCTAATATAAAATAATGTATTTTAAGATTTAAATCCACAAGGATGAAGAGAAGGGCAGAGGAGACTTCCCTACCAACATTGCAGAAACTAGAAAGCAGGCAGGTAAGAGGAGCAAGATGATGGAGTCCTAAGCGGCCAGTAGGGAAAGCGGAGGAGTAACCAGACCCACACAGATCCTGCAAAGCTTGGGCATTGGCAGTGTCACATGCCTCCAGAAGTAGAGGTAAAAGGAGATCTGAATTAAGGAAGATTGTTTGGATATCTGTTTAAAAACTGGTCATGCCCCTTCTACCACCTTGGGAAAAGAAAAAGAAAAAAGCTTAATCTCCTCCACCCCATACTAAACCTCTGAAGAGGGAGGTTGAGTGCAGGGGCTGCCCAGCAGACAGTGGCATCATCGGGTGATGAATGCACATTGATGCCAGGCCAGCCTTCTCTTCCCACTCAGTTCTGATAACACTGCAGCCAGGCCCTCAGCCTCCAGAAAGGAGAGTGGTAGAATCCTTTCTGGAGATTTTGACCAACCCAAGAAGGAAGATCTGACGTTATCAACATCAGAGAGTTTCTAACTCAACATTCTGGCCATAGCTAGAAGCTACACTATACAAGTTTCATGTTGGCAAGATCCACACGTGCAGCACTCCTAGACAGGGGCTTAGGTCTCCACACTCCAGCATGAGAAGATAACCAAGGATGTCCAGACGTTTGGGGCAGGCCTCTCATATGACTGATACAGACTACAACACACAAACAGGGGAGAAAGACCGAAGGAGAACTGTCAGAGAGGAGGAAGATACAACCACCACAACACAAAGGAGAAAAAGATAGGAAACCACAAAAATAGCTTTCCTAGAGCACAAATCAGCATTAGGAAAAAATTACAGTATGAATGGAAAAACTCAGAGAAGGTTTAGATGATGAATTTAAGAAAATTTCCTAGAATAATGAGGAAACAGACAGAAATTTTTTAAAAAGGGTAAATATAAGAATGTTTAAGGACCAGGCTAAGAATTCTAGTTTCTAAATAATAGGAGGTATAAAGAGAAAGAGGAATTAGAAAGGGCGGGGGAGGACAATCATTACTACTTTCTTAAGGAAAAAGATTCCAGAACTGAAGAACACAAATTTCCAGATTGAATGAGCTTATTAAGTGCCTAACACAATGAATAAATCATGAAGTTCAAAGCATTCAACATGAACATATAAGACTAAATACAAGGTTCTGGAGAAGAAAACTGCCTCATCCAAAGATCAAGCATCAAGATAGCTCTAGACTTCTCTACAGCATTGTGAAAAGCTAGAAAATAAGGAGAGCAGTGCCTCCAGATTCTGAAGTTAAACCATTTCCAACCTGGTATTCGATACTCAGCAACATTATCGGCCAAATGTGAGTAAGATACAAGTATTTTTCAGGCCAGGCATGGTGGCTCACAGCTACAGTCTCAGCACATTGGGAGGCCAATGTGGGGGGACTGCTTGAGCTCAAGAGTTTGAGACCAGCCTAGACAACATAGCAAGACCTCATCTCTACAACAGATAAAAAAAATTAGCCCAACTTGGTGGCATGTCCCTGTAGTCCCAACTACTCAGGATGCTGAGGTGGAAGGATTGCCTGGGCCCAGGAGGTTGAGACTACGGTGAGCCATGATGGTGCCACTGCACTCCAGCCTGGATGACAGAGTGAATCCCTGACTCAAAAAAATTTTTTTTTCATATGTATAGTATTTCAAAAATGTATCTCCTATTAATCCTTCTTACAAAGCTGTTATAGGATGTATTTCACTAAAAAAGGAGTAGAAAAGAAAGAGGGAGACATTGCATGCAACAGCCAGGACTCTGTCCTTAAAGAGGGGTGAGGGAACTCCAGACAGTACAGCCATGAGATAAGAGTTCAGCCTGGATCAGGTCAGGGGGTTGCGGGAGGGGGCACTTTCAAGAAGATGGGATGTGACTGATGAGCCTGAACGTGACAAAACGGAGCAGAGAAAAACTGGAGATTGCATTAGGAAAGGGTCAGAAAAGTAAACATAGGTGTAAACAAGGCAGTTAACCCGGGGAAAACAAAACATTGTGCAGGAAAGGAAAATTAATCATAGTTTACCCCATGGCTCAGTTGAGCATACCATTTATGTACTCATAATAATGGAAATCCTGAATATTTTTCTAATAAAAATTATCATGCCAGATACAACTGTGGTGGAAAGATTGGGAGCATGTTGGGATAAGACAAAAAGAGCAGGAATGTGAACTAAATCCTCACCTTGGAAATTCAATAACTAATGCCTAAAACTGAAAAGAAAGAATAATAAAATTATACTCTTTAGAGACATGGTGGAGACCACCCCACTTATTTGCTAAAATGAGGTAAAAGTGGTTGCTTCTTGGCTGGGAGAGATTGGAGGGGCATAAGTAGATCATAGGACTGTCATTGTATTCTTTTTTAAAATAACAAATCTGGCTGGGCTCAGTGGCTCATGCCTGTAATCCCAGCACTTTAGGAGGCTGAGGTGGGAGGGTTGCTTGAGCCTGGGAGTTTGAGACCAGGCTGGGCAACATAGCGAGACCCTGTCTCTAAAAAAATAAATACATAAGTAAAATAACAAATCTTTTAGAACTATTTGATTATTTAATCTACATATAAATATAGATATAGATACATTACTTTAAAATAACACTAAAAAAGATGAAATAGATCAAAGTATGGGTCATGGTTTTATTTATTTATTAAAAAATCAATTCCCTGGTGTATATAACATGTAGAATGTGGTTATCTTTAGTTTTTTTTCTATTTTGCTGTATTCTTTATACCAAAAACATATGAGTTTTATACTTAAAGAAAAGCCTTACATTGTAAACAAGAAACTGAAACTCACAAGTTCAGATAAATTTCCTAATTTTATGTATCTTGCAAGCAGTATAGCTACATTCCAGTGCAATTTGACTTGGATCTTGTTTATCTTCCATCAAAACATTCGATCTTTGTTAAAATCCAAGAGGCAAAATTGCTAAGCCTCTGGGTTCTCTTCAGTCTCTGAAGGTCTGTAGTGCCTCTTTGTGTAGCATACAAACTAACATCTGATTATTCACACCGGTTTATGTGTGCATTTACTTATCTGTCTGTCTGTTTATATTCATCTAATTCCGGAAAGGTGAGGAAACAGGATTCCAGAGATACATATGTGGTAGCAAAATAAAACAATGAAAAATGCAGCGAGATGCATTTGCGTGTCTAGGTTTCCTGTTGTCAGGCTGCTGTGAGAATCGTGCTCTGTCTGCCCACCTTAGAGAGCTCGAACTTCCTGAGGACGTCACTGAATCCCAGGCTTGCTTTGTTTTCCATCGGTGCCTAGGAGTGTTCGGGCATATACATGTTGAGTGTCTGTTAATTGGACCTGCCAGCAAAGCTGTGGCATCTGGGGAAGTGGTTTCAGCCTCTCTTATCTTGCCATGACTGTCTTAAAAGGGAGTCTGTAAGCCTTTCTTTGTAGCTGGCCCCTTTTGGGAATGCAGCATGACAGATGAAACATTCATCTAATTCATGGAAAACTGGAAAATCCACTAGAAGAACTTACATTTTATCTGTCCTTTTTCTCCTGGCCTTGGCAAATCATGCAGTGTCCATTTTAAAAGTGAGCAAAATGCCAGCAGGCCTTAGAAAAGGGACTGATTCTATCTCCGTTCCAACCAGGTACAGGGCAGGCTGTAATTTAATGTCCGAACCTTTCTGTTGCCATAGTGAGGTACATTTCCTTCTGTTCAAAGATCATGCAGCCCTGACAAAGCAAATAAATGCCCCCCGACTCCCACTGTTAATTATCCTGCAGTTGCTGTCGGGTTTTCACCTGTGTCCTCACTTGGGTGAGCTGGTGGTTGTAAAGCAGATGTGTCCATCATCTCCGTGTCAGTTCTCAATGTTTCTAAGCTCAAAGGAGTCAATCCTCGAGGTTTTTAAAATGTAAATCCAGTGTCTGCAGAGCTATCTGAAGTTTTAATATTAAAGCAACATTCAAATGAAGGTTTCATTGCCTGCCTCATTAAGATGTCCTCTGAGAATAGCGTGTTGGTGAGACATTTTGGAGATGCATATTGTAAATGATGATGTGCTGGGAAATTGATATGATTCTTCTCCAAAGCCATCTGTAGTCTGTAAAACTTTGGTGATGATACCTCACTCCCTCCTTCCTTAATTTGAGTTTATTATGCACCTGCTGTGTGCCCAAAGTGCTCCAGGAGATATGGATAAAGTGACAAACAAGATGGGCCCATTGTCTGCCCCCATGGAGTCTGTCTTCTTGGCATTGTTTGTCCTGTGTGAAGTTCCAGCATCTTTTTGCCTAATTTTTGGCAAGGGAGGCAATAATCTGAGCTGATGCTAAGGTAACTCAACTGGTGACAATAGCAATAACAAAAATAGCAGTGATGATAAGTTAATCTGTTGAGTTTCTGTTCTGCCAAAAATGCTTGATAAGCACTTTTAATATGGCTTACTTGACCTAGTCCTCACCATAACCTACACTGTATCTGATAAAAATTTTATAGAGGGGGAAATTGAAACTCGGTGGGGCTAAATAATTTACTTAAAGTTCATAGATAGCAAGTAGTACAGTCAAAACCCAAACCCAGAGTTGCATGTTCACAGCCACCATAAAGTATTCTGAGACTTGTGGGACTCATCATGGAACCTGGAGTCAAACAAAGTTAGAATCAATTTCCAGCCCCACCTCTGGGGGATTTTACTTTTCTGAGTCTACATAACACATCTATAAATTAACAATAGTAATGTTACCACCGCCTTATACCTTTTTGTCAGGATAAAATAAGGCAATGCATATTAAGGTACTGGATAGTGCCTATGCATATTATGCTTACTAGACAGTGAGATAGTTATTAACTGTGACCGAGGATGTGGCACCATGCAGGCAACAGAAGCCTATTATTAACCCTTTACAGACACTGTTATTAGTTTGCTTTAAATTCAAGGATAGGGGCTGGGCTCAGTGGCTCAGCCTGTAATCCCATGCTTTGGGAGGCTGAGGCCAGTGGATTGCCTGAGCCCGCGGGTTTGAGACCCACCTGGGCAACTTGGAGAGACCTCGTCTCTACAATAAATAAAAAAATTAGCTGGGCATAGTAGCGCGCCTGTAGTTCCAGCTACTTGGAAGACTGAGGCGGAAGGATCGCTGGAGCCCAGCAGGTCGAGGCTGTGGTGGCCAGGAAGGAGTGTGCCACTGCACTCCAGTCTGGACTACAGAGTGAGACTCCAACTCGGAAAAAAATAAAAATATAAATAAATAAATAAATAAATTCAAGGATAGGGGCGGCAAGGAGGAGAGAGAGCTGAGACAATTGACCTAATCTGCACATATCTATTGAGTACCTCTTTACCTCAGGGATTGGGTCTCTGTATCCTCCCTGTCCTGCTCTGCTGGGCCACCGTTTTGAAGTCCTACCCATTCTGCAAGGCCCAGTTGAAATGCTGCGCCTCCTTGAAGCCTTTTTAGCATCTAAAACAGAAGGAGATTTCTCCCACTTTAGAACTCCTGTGACTTTTACTGTGTAAAGCAATGGTTGCTAAATAAACACTTGCCGGCTAGCTCCAGGCAGGCTATAACAAATCCCCAGGGAGCTTTGTAAATACAGATTTCCACACCTAGCCTCCAGAAACTCTGATTGAGATGAGGCCAGTGAATCTGGGTTTTAAAAAAGTACTGGTGTGACTGTGATAGGTAGACACGTTTGGGAATCTCACTGTGGGACTGCTTGCCTGGCTGTCCCACAGTGTATTACTGTATGTTGCAGGTCCTTATACATATGTTTCATCTTGCTTCTTGGGAACTTATCTCTGATATTTCAAGTTGGGATTAAATAAGAAAATCTATAGGAAATAGAAGTTCAAGTCCCTGGCGACATTTCCCTAAGGTTTTAATTGTCTCCTCCAGGACCGCTTTGCTGGATTCCCCTGGACTGGGCCGGCTTTTCCTGCTCTGTGTTCCCATGACACTCCGACCTCCCTACTGCAATGGTGCTTGTGTTACTTGGAACCTGAGTCTGTTTGTTTAAAAAAAAAAAGTTAAAATTTGGAGGGATACTGGGGACGCCTGTAAAGTAATCAAAATAGGAGATAGAGCCAGGCACTCACATGCCATCAGGGCACATCCTTGTGATTCTACTTTCTTCCAAGGGCCAATTTATTCTCTTGGACATGCTGACCTGCTTTCTCTATGTCCACCCAGTTCTCTTCTAGATCAGAAGATCCAACACATAGATGTAGACCAAACAACTCGAGTTCCAATCCCTGGCCATGGTGCCCTGGCTAGGGTTTGGGAGAGGACAAGGGACAGACACCATGACTGCGAGGAGGTGGCAGGACTGGGTTGTGAAGGTCTGTGAGGCAATGAAAAGCCTTGCATAAAAGGAGAGAAGCAGAAGTAGTGATGTTGTAAGCCAGGTCTACAGTACCCAGCCTGTGCTGCAGGTCCTGATTCCTTGTGCACAATGGCTGACCTGTGTGTGTGGAACGTGGTAGAGAGCTGTGAGTGAGGGCAGCGGTGGAGATGACTTGGGGACCTCTGCCATGCTGCCACTGGCCTACACTGAGGCTAGGGAAAGTTACTTCATTTGGGCTGCAGTTTGCTCATCTAACTGGCAGTGACAGTAGTACTGTTGGTAGAAAATGGAGATTATAGATGCAACATGCTTAAAGTAATGATGGGCACTCCTTACCTAAATGTTAGACATCAGCTATTACTGATTTTTCTGTTGTTCCTCTTGGCAGTGGCCCCATGAAGGCAGGCATCCTGGCCTTCCTTCTCTCAGCACCTACAGCCATGTTATTCAGTGAGCGGTTAGCGGTCATGTATTGCTGTCAGTTAACATAGCTTGAGTTCAGTGAGCAGTGTCTGTGAATGTCTCTACTGTACCTAGATTTTTCAGCTCTACTGGAAAAAAAAATCAAATACTCTCTGGACTGGAGAGCAGAAATAGGACATGTGCTCTGCTAAACAATTGCTGTTTTCATGTTGAATTGACTTTGCCTTTGGAGAATCGCAGCCCTGAGGAGTGCCATGTTTAAGCAGCAAATTTGTATAGCAAATTAACATGTCAAGAAAAAGTAGGCAAGACTTTTACTTGATCCCGCCCCCCGCCCCGCCCGGGAATTTATCTTATTTTGACACTCTTGGACTTATTCAGGCTGCACTGGTTTCATTTGCTATGAATTGGGACTATATATTACACATTTGCATACAAGGGAATTATCAATTGTTTTACTTTTAGTTTAAACAGTAGCAGAACTTTTTGGAAACTTTGGAATTGGAAACTTTTTTATTCTGTGTAGCTCCAATAGATACAACATAATTTACTCTTAAGGTTGTATTCTGGAAATAGATTTCAAAAACTAAAGCAGCAGCAATGACAACAAAAATGCATGTCAAAACTATTGATTTAAAGAATTAAATGTACATTTTTAACAATCTTGAAGTTAAAAAAAATTGCCTTTCTAAGAAAGATACAAACTCAGAGGGACAAAAGGGAAAAGCTTGATACATTTGACTGTGTAAAATTTAAAACTTTTACATTACTAAAAATGTTTTAAAGTCAAAAGCCAAATGGACAACCTAGAAAAAATATTCCTGAGAGATATTAAAGAGAGAGTGAATTTACTTATCATTTTTACATGCACATACAAATAAAAAAGTCTGATAACTAATTGAAAATAGGTAGAAATACTACTTGGGAGGCCGACGCAGAATGATGGATTGAGCTCAGGGGTTCAAGTTCAGCCTGGGCAACATAGTGAGATGCCATCTCTAAAAAAACTTAGGCTGGGCATGGTGGCACATGCCTGTAATCCCAGCACTTGGGGAGGCTGAACGAGAGGACGGCTTGAGCCCGAGAGTTTGAGACGAACCTATGCAACATAGCAATATGTCATCTCTACAAAAAAATCTTTAAAAAGCCAGGCTTGGTGGCACATACCAGTAGTCCCGCTACTCAGGAGGCTGAGGCAAAAGGATCCCCAGAGTCCAGGAGGTCAAGGCTGCAGTGAGCCATGTGTGTGCCACTGCGCTCCAGCCTGGGTGACAGAGTGAGACCCCAACTCAGTCAATCATAAAAAAATAATTAAAAGTAAAAATAAAAAATAGGCAAAATATATGAAAACGGTAGTTCACTGAAAAAATACATATACGAGCATATGCAGTTTCACTCATCATTAAAGAAATATAGAGTAAATCAGTAATTCAGTCTTTTTCACTTGTTAGATCAAAGACAGTTGATGTAGCATTGCTGGCGAGGTGGTAGACAAAAAGTCACTCTTATGCATTATTAATATGAAGGCGATTTGGTGTAATATCTTTGGAAAACTAGTTGGCAATATCTATTACATTAGAAGATTCACATATTCTTTGGCCAGCAGTGTCACTTCTATGCACAAAGGCCCATCAAGGATGCTGAAGGCAGTATTGGGAATAGCAGATAATTAAGCCATCTTTGAAAATTCATCACTAGGCTAAGTATTTTATGGTGCATTTATACAATAAAATACAAATAAACCATTTAAAATAATTAGATAGATCTATATGTGATGGTATGAATGGACAGAGACAACACGGTTATATAGGAAGGTTTTACCAGTGCTCCTATAACATGCTCCTATAGGAATAGTATAGATAGTGTGTTGCTGTAGCTGTCAAAAAAGAATTCATGTACGCAGAAAAACCTCTTAAAGAATACACAAGAATTTGTTAACAGTGGTTGCCATTTGGGGCTGGAACTGAAAGTCTTGAATGGGAAAAATCATAATTTTGACTGAGTGATTGTATTTTTAAAAATAATTTGTGTTTTTTAGTTTTCTGTGGGCCACATGTTTTACTTCTGGTTTATAGCATCTAATTTTAAAGCCACCTTGCGTCAAGTTTAATGATCTCCATTTTACAGGTGAAAACACTGTGATTTGGAAGGATTGAGTAACATGTCTCAGGTCACACAGCTGGTATCCTTGTTCCATTATCAATAGAAAGAATTACAGAAACAACAAGACAATACACTCACATATGTTCTGAACAGACTCACATATGTTCATGACTTGATACTAAAGCTCTGGCATCAATTTTTTTAAGGAAAAAATAAAATATTTTTCAAATACTTTTACCTCAAAAAATAGGGGAAAAAAAAATTATGCTTTTCTTCCAAATTCCAGATATCAGGGTATTATTACCAAGCTCTACAGAGTTTCCTTTTTTATTCCTTAAACCCCGTTGCACAGAATGTTGAGACTAGAGATGGTAGGTGAAGTAAAAGGAAATAAAAACGATCAGCACTGGATTTCAGAATCAGCATGGTTTATGTCTAGGAAGACATGAGAAAACCCAATTTGACTCATGTACTTCTAAAAGGAGAGAGAAAGAAACACCATCTCACTTCCCCTAGTCCTGCTTTGGGATAGATAAGGGTATGATGGGAATGACATCAGATGACTGCAGTAAACAGAGTGATTCAGAAAGAGCACTTAGGCAGGCAGACTCAGAACTCAGTCAAGCATTCTGCCTGATACTTCACTCAAATGTTGGGTGTGGCTCTGCAGAAGCAGTCAACCAGTTGTCCCCACAGCTGATCTTACTTTTCATGTTACTTTACTAAGTATGGGTTTGCCAATGAGCTGAGTGTGCTTTTAGTGTGCTTTTCCATTCGGTAGTCCCTACGTGCAGCTCATGGCCTCACTGGGTCCTCACAGGAAGGGGGAAAAACATTTTTTCCCCCGTGTTTGACTTTTAAAAAGACTGGTTTTTCAAAGGAGTGCCTTCCTGAAGGATTCCTGTGTATAGTTTATTGATTGATTGATTGATTTTTTTGAGTCGGAGTCTCACTCTGTCGCCCAGACTGGAGTGCAGTGGCTGCTCCCGGCCACCTCAGCCTCGACCTACTGGGCTCCGGCGATCCTTCCGCCTCAGCCTTCCAAGCAGCCGGGACTACAGGTGCACGCTACCACGCCCTGCTAATTTTTGATTTATTGTAGAGATGAGGTCTCACCAAGTTGCCCAGGCGGGTCTCAAACCCACGGGCTCAGGCAATCCACTCGCCTCGGCCTCCAAAAGTGGTGAGATTACAGGCTGAGCCACCAAGCCCGGCCTCTTATGTATAGTTTTGATGAAGCAAGGTTTTGCCTCACTTTCTGTCTTTAGAATGTAACCTCAACATGAGTAAATCACTATACTAATTACGAAGGGGGACCCCCCAAAAACACGAAATTATCTTTTGGAGGGTGGGCTCCTTGTAGTACAGGCTTCTCCCAGTAGGTAAGTATTCTAGGAACCCACTGTGTACCAGCTGGCATTGTGTGAGGCTGCATTTCAGCTCCAGTGAATTTCTTTTTTTTTTTTTTTTTTTTTTGAGATTCTTTCAACGTGTTTGCCCATTTCATGATGGGTGATTTATGAGCACACCTGCCCACACTGTGCTGAGTGTTCAGCAGTTTTTGACCGAAAAATGGCATGAACCTTATGCCCCACCCTCCCTATTCATCTGATCTCACTCCAAGTAACTTTTTGTTGTTTCCCTGGATGAAAAAAGTCCTCACAGGCCAACGTTTTGCCGATGTGAAAAAGGTGAAACAAATAATGACAGAAACACTAAAAGGCATCAAAATTGACGAGTACAGAAACTGTTTTGAGCAATGGAAAAAACATCTAAATAGGTGTATTGCATCAAACAGAGAGTACTTTGAAGGTGACTGAAGTTTAAACACATAAAAATAAATACTTTTTATAAATAAATTCCTTTCTGCGGGGGATCCCCCATTGTATAACCATGACACATTATTTAATCTCTCTGAGCTCAGTTTCCCTCACTTATATACAATGTCAGGTTGTTGTAAGGATACCAAGTGAAATAAAAATGAAATATGTACCGAATTCTCACATAAGCAGGTCCCTCACTCATGTAGAATGTCTGAGTCTGGTTAATTAGTGGGTAAATGTCTATCCTCCCCAAATAAAAACCTAAAATAAGTCCTTTTAAGATTTTTATTTTAAAATACTTCAAGGGACATCACAATATTAGATTGGATTCAGCCTTATCTATTGACCTGATAGACCTCCAGGCAGCCTTTAGGATCCTTGTCGGACATGAGGGGCTGAAAAGACCTGTGTGCGGCAGGACTCTGAGGCATGTAAGGAAGGCTCAGGGTTGCGCTTCCTTGGCCTATTTTCCAGCAGGTCACATGCTCTGGCCCAGGCCTGTCAGTTTACGTAAGAATTGGGCTCTGCCTCTACCCAACTCAACCCTTACCTCCACCAAAGCTCCACAAAGACTCGTGTTTCCAGAAGACCTTTGTGTCTTCTTGCCACCCAGAACTTCTCCATGAACCATAAGAAGAGTTTTGAAACATGGTACAAGGACAAGACACAAGAAGTAAACACAACAAAGGTTAGCTTTGCTTTAGAGATGAAAGGAAACACTGCAAAGAAACCACACCACAGTCCATGGAAACCCTGAATGTGTCAACGTGATGCTGATGCCGTTCACCTCTGTGTTGCCTGGTGACGGGAGCTCTGAACTGTGACACTCTCTAAGAAGAAGTAGTAGTGCTAGTAAAAGGAGTTACTTCCAGGCAGTATTTTTAATGGTAACTCATTTCATCTTCCCACACGCCCTACGAGGCCTGTGTTCTTTCCATTCCTTTTTTTGTAGATCTAGGTCCAGAATGAGCATGGTACATGTTGAATTTACCTGAACTCAGCCAGGCACAAGTGAGTCCATTCTGCCCACTCCTCCACTCAAATGTTGGTTGTGGAAAATAAGCATAGAAGTAAATTGTCAAGATTACACAACTGTTAATTGTTAGTGCTGGGACTTGAACTTAGGTTTTCTGTCTCTAGAGACTGTGCTCTTAATCCTCAGGGGTCACCAAACTTTTCCATACAGGGCCAGCTAGTAAATATTGTAGGTTTTTATGCATTCTTTGTTGCCTATCATTTTGTACAACCCTTTAAATTTTAAAAACCATTCTTAGCTCATGCGCTATACAAAAGCAGACTGTGTGTGAGCCCATTTTGGCATTTATTGCACATGTTGGTCAAGGTTAAGAACACAGTGGGTACACTCTTCCACGTACCCCTTGGGTGAATCCTATAGGCTTATAATAATCTTGTATTTTGACAAAATATTCCACAATTCTGACTTGTGATTGCTCTCTCTGATTTTATCTGAATTCATGAGCTTTGGTTGCATTTTCAAATTAGCCTTCTTCCTAACTAGTGATTCTGTTGTTAGACATTTAAGAAGGGACTGTCAGTATCAATACTGAGAGTTTCTCTTTCAGTCACTTTTAATCTATCACTGTCTTTCTCCCTAGATTGTGTCTTAGCACATGGATGTACTTTAGGCAGTATGGTATTGAACTAGAGGCTCTTCTTTGATAAAGGCATAAATAAGATGAATTAGCTCTAAGATGTTGGGCCAGTCCTTTTTCTGAGAACTGACATTTGGAAAGTCACATTAATTTAGTCAGTTCTGCTAGTATAAATGTACCAAGAACCTGACATATAATCCTTTATTATGTGTATTAAAGCTTAAAATGGCTTATAAAAAGACCTGGTTTATGAAACAGATTAATATCAAACTGGAACTTAGTGCTTTCTAAGTACTTGCTGTATCCTTGGAGATTCAAAATATCATCACAGCATTCTAAGCTAGGCTGCTCTTGGAGACATCAGTGAGTTATTGGATTTGCTCAAGATACAATCTTGTGCTTATAAAAATTTATTTATTTGTTTTAAAGATGTGAGGTACAATTCAGGATAGGTATACAAGTGGTCATCTTACAGGCAAAGTGTGGGCCTACTTTTGGTCCCTGTTTTGACTGGTTTGAGATCAGGTACCTTTATTAATGATATGTGCCCCCGCCCCCCTTTCCTGGCAGCTTCTGGCTCCTGCCAATCCCTTTCTTATAGTATTTTGGTAAATGTTCAGGGTCTGCTTTTGAGTGAGAACATGGTATTCAGTTCTCTGTTTTCGTGATAAATCACTGAGTATGATAGACTCTAAATCCATTCAAATTGCTGCAAAGTCCATGATTTTGTTCTTTATAGCTGCATAATACTCCATCGTGTATATGTACCGCATTTTAAAAATCCAGTCCAGTTTTGATGGGCTGCATGGTTGGTTCCATGTTTTTGCTATTGCAAATATTGATGCAATAAACATGCATGCGCAGGTATCTTTTTTGTAAAGTGATTTAAGTTGCTCTGGGTATATTCCCAGAAGGGAGATTGCTGGATCATATGGAAGGTCAATTTCTAGTTCTTTTAGGAATCGCTGTTGTTTTCTGTAGAGGTTGAACTAGTTAGCATTCTCACCAACAGTGTAGAAGTGTTCCCTTTTCTCTGCATCCTTGCCAGCATCTGTTGTTTTTGTGTTATTAATGATGGCCATCCCTACTGGAGTTAGGTGATATCTCAATATGGTTTTGATTTGCATTTCTTTGATGATTAGTGAGGCTGAGCATTTTTTCACGTGTCCGTTGGCTGCTCGTGTGTCTTCTTTTGAGAAGTGGCTATTCATATCTTTTGCCCACTTTTTAATGGGACTGTTTATTTTTTCCCTTTTGGCACATTTGAGTTCCTTGTAGATCCTGTATGATAGGCCATTGTCAGATATATAGTTGGCAAATATTTTTTCCCATTTTGTGGAATGTCTCCCCGCTCTCTTGATGGTTTCCTTTGCTTTGCAGAAGCTTTTGTGTTTAATGAGGCCCCACTTGTCTATCTTATCTCCTATGGCATGGGCTTTTAGGGTTTTGGTTAGGAATTGGTTGTCTATTCCAATTTCCGTAAGGGTGTCTCCTGTATTTTCTAAAATCCTTAAAGTTTGGTGCTTTACATTCAGGTCTTTGATCCATTTGGAGTTGATTTTTGTATAAGGTGATAGGTCGGGGTCCTGTTTTATTCTTTTGCTGGCGGTCAGCCAGTTTTCCCAGCACCATTTACTGAATAGATTCTTGTCTCCCCAGTTGTTGTTGGAGGCTTTGTCGAAGATGAGTTGCTTGAGAAATTGAGATTTTGCTTCTCTGTTCTGTTCTAGTGGTCTATATGCCTGTTCTTGTACCAATACCAGGTTGTTTTGATTATTTATTACTAACAATAAAGTTCAAAGACTGAAAGTATAATACCTTGTGCTTTGTTTCTTTTGCCAAGGATTGTTTTGGCTATTCATGGTTGTTTATGTTTCCAAATGAATTTCTGTATTGTTGTTTCCAGGTCTGAGAAGAATGATGTTGGTAATTTAATGGGTATAGTGTTGAATCTGTAGATTGCCTTTGGTAGAATGGATACCTTAACAATGGTGATTCTTTCAATCCATGAGTACGGAATATTTTTCCATTTGTTTGTTTCATCTTTGACTTCTTTGAGCAGTGTTTTGTTGTAAATACCTTTAACTTCTCTGGTTAGGAAGATGCTGAGGTATTTCAATTTTGTTTTTTGTGGCTACTATAAATGGGATTGTGCTTTTTTGTACCCTGAGCCTTTGCCAAAGTCCTTTATCAGTGCAAGGAGGTATTTAACAGATTCTCTTGGATTTTTGAGGTACATAATTATATCATCAGCAAAGAGGGATAACTTGACTCTTCTTTTCCTGTTTGGATACCCCTGATTTTCTTCTCTTGTCTGATTGCTTTAGCTTTAGCTAGGATGTCCAACACTATCTCGAACAGGAGGAGTGAGAGTGGGCAGCCTTGTCTTGTTCCGGTTTTCAGAGGAAATGCTTCCAATTTCTGTCTGTTTAGCAATATGTTGACCGTGGGTTTATCATAGATGGCTCTTACTATTTTGTGGTATGTTCCATCTATGCCTAGGTGTTCAAGGGTTTTTATCAAGAAGGGATGCTGGATTTTATCAAAAGCTGTTTCCATATCTAATTATATAATCATGTGGTTTTTGTTTTTACATCTGTTGAAGTATTTACTTACATTTATGGTCTTGTGGATGTTGAACCAGCCCTGCATCCCAGGGATGAAGCCTACTTGTTCATGGTGGGTGATTTTTGGGATGTGTTTTGGGATCCAATTTGCTAGAATCTTGAGAATTTTTGCATCTATAGTCATCAGGGATATTGGCCTGTAGTTATCTTTTTTTGTTGGATCTTTACCCAGCTTTGGTGTCAGTGTGATGTTAGCTTCATAAAATGATTTAGGGAGAGTTCTGTCTTTCTCGATTGCCTGGAATACTTTCAATAGGATTGGTATCAGCTCCTCCTTTTATGTTTTGTAGAAATCCATCTGGTACAGGGCTTTTTTTTTGTTGGTAGTTTTTCTATGACAGAGTCAATTTCCTGGATTGTTATTAGTCTATTTAGGATCTCAATTTCTTCTTGTTTCAACCTTGGGAGGTTGTGTGATGTTAAAAAGTCCTCCATTTCATTTAGGTTATCAAGTTTGTTTTCATACGGGTGTGCATAGTAATCTCTGATAATCTTTTGTATTTCTTGGGGGTCACTTGTGACTTGATCTTTTGCATTTCTGATTGTGTTTATTTGGGCTTTTTCTCTCTTTTTCTTGGTCAATCTGGCTAGGGGGGTCCACCAATCTTGTTTATCTTTTCAAAGAACTAACTTTTTGTTTTATTGATTTTTTTCTATAGTATTTTTTTCTTCTATGTCCTGTATTTGAGCTCTGGGCTCTTCTACTGAAGTTAGGGTTTTGGTGATTTTGCTTTTCTAGCTCCTTTAGGTGATTTGTTAGGCTCTCAACTTGTTCTGTTTATATTTTCTTGATGTATGTTCATAGAGACATAAATTCCCCTCTTAGTATTGCTTTCATGGCTTTCCAGAGGTTTTGGTAAGATGTTTCCTTGTTTTCATTTGTTTCCAGGAATCTTTTAAATTCTGTTTTGATTTCTGTGTTGACCCAGGGGTTGTTCAGCATCATGCGTTTAGTGTCCGTGTCTTTGTGGGTGTTGGGGAAATTTTGTTGGTGTTGATATTTATTTTTATTCCACTGTGGTCTGAGAAGGTGCGTTACAGTATTTCAATCTTGTGAAATTTGTTTATGCTTGATTTATTGCCAAGGATGTGGTTGATCTTGGAATACGTTCTATGTAGTGATGAGTAGAATGTATATTCTGTGATTGTTGGGTGGATTGTTCTGTAGGTATCTACTAGGTCTATTTGGTCAAGCATCAAGTTGAGGTTCCAGATCTCTTTGTTGATTATTTGCCTCAATGATCTATATAGGGTTGTCAGTGGGGTATTTAAGTCCCCCAAAAATGATAGTGTTAGAGTCAATATCTTTTTTTAGTTTACTTAGTAGCTGCTTTATAAAAGCTGGTGCTCCTGTGTTGGGTGCATATATGTTTAGGATGGATATTTCTTGTTGATGGATTGAACCTTTTAAAATTTTTGATAACTCAAAGGGTTTTTTTGGTCTGATATTAAGATTCTTGCCTTCTTTCATGATCCATTTACCTGAGAATTTATTTTCCATCCTTTAACTTTGAGTCTGTGGGCTTCCTTTGTTGTGAGATGAGTTTCCTGGAGGCAGCAAATTACTGGGTCCTCTGTTTTTATCCAGTTTGCCATTCTATGTCTTTTCAATGCTACATTTAGTCCATTCACATTCAGGCTGATTATTGAAATGTGAGAGTTTGTCCCTGACTTAATGCTCTTATAAGGCTATTTTGTTTTCATTTAGCTTTTGTGTTAATATATGTGTGTGTTTTCATTTTTGCATGTATACTGTGTGTTTTCTGTTCTGTTGCTTCTGTGTTTGTTTGTGATCTTTTGAAGTATATGGTCTTTCTTTTGTTTCTTTTTTTCTTTTTTTTTTTGAGTTGAAGTCTCACTCTGTTGCCCAGACTGGAGTGCAGTGGCCACTCTCGGCCACCGCAGCCTCGACCTGCTGAGCTCCGGCGATCCTTCCACCTCAGCCTTCCAAGTAGCTAGAACTACAGGCGCGTGCTACCACGCCCGGCTGATTTTTTATTTATTGTAGAGATGAGGTCTCGCCAAGTTGCCCAGGCAG
>CAUYQG010282187.1:0-10572 GCA_963574415.1 Tarsius wallacei | reverse complement strand
TTTCTGTTCTTAATAAACTCTCGCTCAAAAAAGAAAAAGAAAAAAAAAAAACTATGCAGTGTTTCCACATACAGTTTATGAAAGCCTGGTGACCTTCCTTTTTTTTTTTTTGAGTCAGGGTCCATTCTTTTCACCCAGGCTGGAGTGCGGTGACCACATTCATGGCTCACTGCAGCCTCCAACTTTTGGGCTCAAGGGATCTTCTTGTGTCAGCCTCCCAAGTAGCTGAGACTGCAGGTGCGCACCACCACACCGGGCTAATTTTTGTACAGATGAGATCTCCCTACGTTGCCCAGGCTTGTCTTGAACTCCTGGGCTCAAGCGATCCTCTTGCCTCCACCTTCCACAGTGCTGGGATTATAAACCTGGGCCACCACACCCAGCTGACCTCGCTTTTTGGATCATAGTTGATGTATATTTCTTTGCAGAATGGGGCCTCTTGGGTGGTTTCAGTGATCATCTCCCATAATTGAGAAACCCAGTAGAACATTTCACTTGTTATATGTGCACAGACTTTCTCACAGTAGCCTGTGGGGAGACAGGGCAGATATTATCATTCCCGTTTTGTAGGTGAGGAAATCCAAACACAGCAAGATTAAATGACGTGCCAGCTCCTTGCCACCAGAGCACAATGCCAGGGACAGAAGCTAGATCTCAGGCCTAGTGCTCTTTCTTCGGAATCATACAACCTCCTCCAAGATGGGCTACACCTCCAGAAAAATCACACTCAAATTAGACCTCATGAAAAAGTCTCCCTTTTGAAAAGAGAGCTCTGATAGAAGAAAAAGTCTTATTTTACAGCCGAGCACCGAAGTGGTTCAATGTGCAGGTTCTGGAGCCAGGTGACTGAATCTGAACCCTGGCGTAATTTACTAGTTGCTAGTTCTGTAGCCTTGGCGAATGATTTCGTCCAAGCCTCAGTTTCCTCATCTGCAAAACGGGGGAGAAGAGGGAGTCTTGGTGCTTACCTTAGAGGATTTTTGTGAGGCTTGAATGCAATAATGTGTGTATGTGCCGCACAAACTGAACTCTCAGTGTCAGCTAATTTTCGTTCTCGTCGTTATAACGTAAAGCAGTGGCTTTTAGACTTTTATTTTTGCACAGTCAGAAATACATTTTGTGTTGCTAGCCAGGATATGTGTAATGAAAAAAGAAATCGCGAAGTGATGCTTACGCTTCCTGTGTACAGTGGGTGCTTATATTTTTTATTTTTATTTTTTTATTAAAAAGAAAATGCTGGTTGAGGGTCACTAAATGATTTCACAGCCCGTGACTGGGTCAGGACCTGTAGTTTGAAGACCTCTCCTGTAAAGGCCGGTGAGGTTAAACACCTGTGATGGGATCTTTATGTTTTTCTTTCAAATAGTTTACCAGATGAGTTGGAATTTGAATACTACGCTATGCTTCAAAAGAGGTCCCTAAACGTTCCTTTGTAATTATGATCGTTTCTTGAGTCCTTACTGTGGTCAAGTTACTGTGCTAAGCCGTCTATTTATACACGTTATCTAATTGGGTTCTCACAGCAGCCCTGTGAGGAGGCCTGGTGTTTCCATTTGATAATTGAAATGAAGACTCAAGGGGTTTTTATCAAGTTGCCCAAGGTTCTCAAGTTAGTGAGGCATGAACCAGGATTCACACTGAGTTCTCTGACCCCCCAAGCCCGTCTGCCCTCTTAACCCCTCCACTGCTCTGATGTTCTTCACAGTGACTTCTGAGGATCTGTCGTTCCTTCTGTAACAGAAAGGTGAATTTCAGTGTTGAGAATGTGCTCGTTGTGGGATATCTTTTTTTGTGGCTTCCTTTGAAGCTACAAAAAAATGGACTCATTTGAAGTCAGTTTTCAGCTTAGTCAAGTAAGGAAGCGTCCTGGGTGGACGACTAATTCATTGTGGCTTCGGCGGGTCTTTGTTGTAGACATTTTGGTAGAGCTGCTTAGGTTTTTGTGATAGGGTCAATTAATTGGTCGTTTTATGGAGCACCCAAAGGTTTAATATATCTTCCGAAGAGACATGAGATGGCTGTGTGACTATAAAAAGACTTCATTACGATTGAGTGTCAGCTTTTAAGTCACAAAATGAAGACGTAAGAGCTACAAAGAGTATTTTATAGGATATTGATTGGTCTCAAAATCACAAGGTGGTGAAAGTATTTATTTTGTAAAGTGCTTGTAAAGAATCACCACCACCGACTACCCTATGTGTATATGTATATATATATATGTATATATATATATATATTTGTATTTCAGTTCATTACAAGTGTTTCCTATATTTTTAGCAGTACTTTAATTTTAATATTTTGGTATTCCTGGGACTTTCTTTCTCTTTTAGGAGTATTGTTGGGAAAAATTAAGGCATTTTAAAGGAAATATACTATAAGTAGTGCACAGACTACACAAGTCGATACTTTTAAATAACATTAGAAAGGCAAATTTCACTGCCCCCCCCACACTTAATATGTTATACATTAAAACTTTTGTAGTGTCTGGTTTCCATAATTGCCATTTATATGTAAGAGTATATCTTATAAATAAGATAACCGCCAAGTGCCTAAAGATATACAAATAAGCTTCTGCGTTATAGCTTTGAATACTTCTGTGTGCAGGGAGCTTTAAACTTTAAAACACACTTAAACAGTTTATTTGTTGAATGAAGGTTAGTCTTTTCAGAGCTGATCATTTTAAAATCAGAATTTGTGTAGATCATGGTGCTATATTAGACAAAGAACGGCAGTTTCATGGTTTATTCATGTGGTTTGAAGATCCACATATTTCTGTTCATCGGTCGTTATTTTCTGTTAAGATCCAATATAAGCGAATATAGGTATAGTTGCATTTATTTTTGAACATCAGACTTCATCCTTAGGCTGACCCTGAAAAGAAATTATTTTGCAACTAACGAAATTGTGTACTATGATAGCAAGCCTTTGTTTTATGCTTATTTTATTAATTTTCTCTAATACTTGAGTGTTCCAGCCATTGAACAGTCACTGTAACTTATGTGCTCAGGCAGATACAAAACTTGGCTACCCTAACCTTTTGTGGCCTCTTTATTCTTGATGTGAAAATTCATAGAGACAAGAAGAGCAAAATTAAAAAAAAATTTTTTTTTTGGAGATAGGGTCTCGCTCTGGAGCGCAGTGGTGCAATTATAGCTCACGGTATCCTTGACTTTCTGGGCTCAAGTGGTTCTCCTGCCTCAGCCTCCTGAGTAGCTGGAACTAAAGGCACGTGCCACTACACCTGGCTAGTTTAAAAAATTTTTTTGTAGAGACGGGGTCTCAATTTGTTGCCCAGGCTGGTCTCATACTCCTGGCTTCAAGCGGTCCTCCCAATTTGGCCTCCCAAAGTGCTGGGGTTACAGGTATGAGCCTCTGTGTCTGACCTGAAAAATTAAATTAGATATTTACTAGTACCGTTTGACTTGAGGCAGATGGATATGCATAGTATAGGTTGCCTTCGATGTATAACTTCCACACACATATGAGGACAAGATTTTAAATCCTAATCCACAAGTAACAAAAAAATTATTTTAAGTAATTTCGTGGAAATTTTAAAAAAACAGTAAAAACCTTGGAGAGATGTTTTCATAGGCACCTATTATCAGCCTTGTAGTCACAGGTTATCAGACATATTTAAGAAGCCAAGTAAAACAACCATATGTAGAAGCTTTAATATTATAGCAAGCCTACATGTGAAAAGGTGATACCATTTAAATAGTCAAAAGCAGAAAGCATAAGTACTTTCGATCAGATTTAAAAATCTTTACCAGCCCTTTGAGATGTTTGTAGTACTTTTCAAATGGCATACATTGGAGGTTAAGAAGAAATGACCACAAACTTGCTTCTGAAACGGGTACTATATTAAATATTAGGTGTATGAGGAAAAGACAAAGAAACTGTATCCCTGAAATGCTGTGGGAAGTCAATCCATCCTTTCTTCCTTCCTTCCTTCCTTCCTTCCTTCCTTCCAAGTTGGAGTCTCATTCTGTCACCCAGGCTGGAGTGCAATGGCACACTCACGGCCACCGCAACCTCGACCTGCTGGGCTCAGGCGATCTTTCTGCCTCAGCTTTCCAAGTACCTGGAACTACAGGTGCATGCTATCATGCCTGGCTTATTTTTTTTTATTTATTGTAGAGACCAGGTCTTGCCAAGTTGCCCAGGCTGGTCTCGAACCCCTGGACTCAGGCAATCCTCTCGTCTTGGCCTCCCCAAGTGCTGGGATTACAGGCTTGAGCCACCGCACCTGGCCTGGGAAATCTTTAAATCAGAAGTAAGCGCTTAGCCCACTAGAACAGGTTGTCAGTCAGAATTTAAGAGCGGGTTGCAGTCGCTAAAAGGAATTATTCTAAGCGACAAGAAAGGAAGGACAACTTGCTCAGAAGGTGCTGGGCTTTTTACTGGGGAAGGCAGGAACGACCCGACCTGGAGGCCCCCTGGCCTTACTCCACTCACCTGGGTGAGGAATTGGCTAGCACTAAGGGGTTGAATACAGAAGGGGGGAAACAGGGTTACCTGAAAACTTGGTCATTATTTAAATCTAGGATAAGCCGGATTCAACGAATAATCTGTGAAAATTCTGGTACATAATTGTTAACTCAAGGTTCCCTCACTTGGAAGAAGTGACAAGGAAAGGCCACAGTCCCGAGATCACTGGTTTTGGAAGCGGAAACGTCATTCCTCCAAACGCCACTGCCAAAGCCATTTGTGGTCTCCGGTGGGGGCCACAGCTAATGTTCTTAGGGAACCTTGTGACAGATCCAGCAGGGCTGTTAAGACGCTGCTGTTGAATTCCAGGCTGCTCTCAATTACTGCATTCAGGATTTTCTTCATTCCGAAAAGTTCTTAATACATTCAGAGTGACTTTTTCTCTACCAGCATGGCATTGTGGTGGGGGCACTGGGCAGTGCCCTTCTTGGTTTGTTTATGACGCAGCTGGGCACGCATGTTGGGGGTGGGTTAACTGTCTTCTGGAGTTAATGAGGTCAGGGTCACAGGTTCAGTTCTTGGGAAGGCCAGTTAGCTTTGCTTTGTTCTGTGAGCTCACATTGTACTCTTTTAACCCAGGCCAGCCATCTGGTGAAGGCGGTTCATCGATCACAAAGACACCGATATGCAAGACAGTGCAGGAGCGACAGCAGGCATCTTTCTCGGTAGATGTCGAATAGTTAGAGGAACAATTCCAGAACCACGTGCAAATTTGTGTTTCATCACATTATCTTGCTATGTGGAAGATAACATGCTTCTCTCATATTTTTCCCTGTCATTTCTGGTCATAGTTGTCTGGTTACGGTTTTGGAGACGTTTCTCATTCATTCAGCAGTTAGGCTTTGCCCCGAGTATTCTTAACTTCCCTGGAGGTTTGTAGGACAGTGACTATGGTAATAAGAACCGAGACAGGCTAAGTAGCAGATCAGACCACTTTGTAGTTGTTTAGAGATCCAGTTCACGGAATTAAATCAAAAGAGTTTTTAAAAAGCCAAAAAAAAAGAACCAAACCGTTTTGAATAAGACTAAATAGACTGAAAATGTCCAGGGTAACGCTTTGAGTTTTTTTTTCTAAGTGTACCCTGATCTGCAGATCTGTCATTCCCTTTATTAAAATAACTCCCCGTGTTGAGAGAGGTAGCAGAGATCATCCAGCTCTGCGCTGTCCCATATGGTCTTCCTGGTCCCATGTGGCCAGGCCAGATTGAGATGTGCTGCCAATATAAAATACATAGTGGATTTCCAACACTGGATATGAAAGCAACGTAAAACATGTCATTCGTCGTTTTTTAGTGTTGATTACATGTTGAAATAATATTTTGGCTATGTCGGATGGAAATCAGATATCAAAATTAATTGTACCTGTTTCTTTTTGCTTTTTGAAACGTGTCTGCTAGAAAAATGTAAGATGGCGTGTTTGGCTCGCATTTGGGGCTTGGGTTGTGTTTCTACTGGGCGGTCCCGATCTAGGCCAACCCTTCATTTCACGGGTGACGATGCCGAGGTTCAGGGGTCAAGTAACTGAGCTGAGTTCTTTGCATTGCCTGGAACCTCTCCCTGTATGTAGGTGAGATGCTCAGGAAGATGGGAACTCTGAACCCCTGGAGGACCACGGAGTGTGTGGCAGACGTATTTTGCAGGATCTGTGCCTGAATTGTTGCATGTCAGGTGTTATGCCAGTTGCATGTGTGTGTTTGCAAATACTTTATGCCAGTTGAGCGTGTGTGTATGTCTATACTGTATGTCAGTTGCGTGTATATATACTTTATGCCAGTGTGCGCACGCACACACACACCACACAGGGTAGAGAGCTTTGTTTTCTGGTTTTTTTTTTTTTGAGTCAGAGTCTCACTCTGTTGCCCAGGCTGGGGTGCAGTCAGTGGCACGCTCATGGCCACTGCTGCTTTGACCTGCTAGGCTCAGGCGATCCTTCCATCTCACCTTTCAAGTAGCTGGAACTACAGGTGCATGCTGCTTTTTTGATTTATTGTAGAGAGGAGGTCTTGCCATGTTGCTCAGGCTAGTCTTGAACCTCTGAGCTCAGGCAGTCCTTTCCTCTCGGCCTCCCAAAGTGCTGGGATGACAGGCCTGAGCCACCGCGCCTGGGCTTTGTTTTCTTTATAATGGTGATGTGTAGGCTCAGTTTTCTCTTCCTATGTAGGTCAGAGGCCCTGCCGCCTTATTTAGTTCCGAGAAAAGTGCATTAAAATATTAGACATCAACAGTTGTAACTCTGGGATGGATAAGATAGGGTGCTCATTTAAGCGGGCGCTTTAAAATGCATTTTTTATTGCCAGGAGGGTTTCTGATAGATTTGAGTGAACCTTGGTGGAAAGCAACGCTTTCAGGCTGGATTATTTTTGGAAGGAGGAGAGTTGGAATGAAGAGAGATTATTCGCCTGTGTTTTGAAGAGAGCGCTTATGAGCTGTTAGTGTCTGTCTCCAGTCTAGGAGGAAACAGCCAGGATTGGCTGTGTGCTTGCCATGGGCCTGAAATATGAGATTCTTGTCCGTTTCGAGGACATAAGGGTCTTTAACTGACAAAGATAAAAAGGAAAAACCTCATGATCTAATTTGTTGTCTGTTATTTTTAGTTGAGATTTTTTTTTTTCTAATCAACGTGGGCAGTGCCAATGTGACTGTAATGATTAAGGCCTTAAGGTTGTTTACTTTGGGCAGCTTCAGACTAGCCTTTCTTTTTGGCCCACGCAGGGTTCTGAGTCACTATTTGTTTGTTATCTGTGGCCCAGTGATGACCACGGAACAGCAGTTTTGTCAGGGGACCTCTGACACGTCAATTAATCTCATCATCCATACCAGCTATTAATGTTCAGGAATTTATCTGTTTAGAAGGGCCAGTGTGGAGGCTGAAAGGAGATATGTGTGTGATTACGACTAGATTGATAGTATGTAAACATATTTCTGGATTATCATTCTTCTATGGTTTTTGTCTTTTACAAACAACTCTGGTTGCTCCTAGCTACAGAGAAACAAAACAAGACAGCCATCTCTGAATGGTTACCTTTGAGTCGGCAAAATAAATAACTGTGTCCTGTGTTATGAGGCTTAATGAAAAATTCCAAGTTCATCCACATCTCATCCAGCCAAAGTCATTGTAAGCCCGTTTTATCTCATGTCAACAAACATGTATGGAACATACATTTTGTGCTGGGCACCATGGTCATAGTATGAAAAGAATAATGGCCAGGCATGGTGGCTCAAGCCTGCACTCCCAGGACTTTGGAATGCTGAGGTGGAAGGATCCCTTAAGCCCAGGAGGTCAAGGCCACTGTGAGTCTTGATTGTTGTGATCATGTCACTGCACTCCAGCCTGGGTGACAGCATGAGACCCTGACTCAAAACAGAACAAACAAAAATTAATGAAGCTGGGTGTGATGCTGTAATCCCAGCACTTTGAGAGGCCAAGGCGGGAGGATCACTCGGGCCTAGGAGTTCAAGACCATCTTGAGCAACATAGCCACAACTTGTCTCTACAAAAAATAAAAATAAAAAGTTAGCTGAGCTTGATGGTGCATGTCTGTAATCCCAGCTACTCGGGAGGCTGAGGCTGGAGGATCACTTGAGCCCAGGAGTTCGAGGTTACAGTGAGCTAAGATTGCACCACTGCACTCCAGCCTGGGTGACAGAGTGAGACCTTGCCTCTTAAATTTCAAAAAAGAAAGAAAAAAAAAGATTCGGGAAGTTTAGATTGCTTGCCCAAGCTATTCATAACTTTTGTTGTAATTTCTAACTTGAGGGGGAAAAAATGTAGCATTTTGACATTATTGCAGAACAAATGTATTATGATTTGTGTTTCACAGTTGACCAGCTGGTTTCACATACTGTTCTGTTTCATGATCTATCGCCTTTCTCACAGTAACAGAATCTTTTCCTTTGAGTCACGGACAGCCAGGTGGGACGGTGGGAGTCATATTGAGTGTGGAGGGGTGGTACATGACCCTGTATTTCCTTCTTCCTCCTTGTTCCAGCCGTTAATGCCCAGCCCTGTGGAGTTGCTGGCAAAAATACAAATAAAGAAAGCCTACTGGGTGTGGTGTCTCGCACCTGTAATCCTGGCACTTTGGGAGGCTGATGCAGGGATTGCTTGAGCCCTGGAGTTCGAGACCAGCCTGGGCAACCTATCGAAATCTTGTCTCTACAAAAAATTTTTTAAAAAAATTAGCCAGGTGTGGTGGCATGCACCTGTAGTCCTAGCTCCTGGAGAGGCTGAGGCGGAAGGATCGCCTGAGCCCAGGAAGTCAAGGCTGCTGTGTGCCATGATCATTGTGATCGTGCCACTGTACTCCAGCCCGGGCGACAGAGGGAGACCATGACTCAAAAAAAAAAAAAAAAAAAAAAGAAAAGAAAAAGAAAAAAAGAAAAGGTCTGGGAAGTAGAGATTGCTTGATTGTGACAATGGTACATCTCAGCCACATCTACCATCTCCTTGATTTTGAACTTTCCGGCCTCCAGAACTGTGAGAAATAAATCTGTGTCATTTGTAAGCCAGCCTGGCTATGGTATTTTGTTACAGCAACCCAAATGGACTAAGCCAAATGTTGACATTTCTTAGGCAGGGGGAGCTTTCAGAGCAGGGAGCCGTATAATCATAGCTACTTTGACGGGTGACTTGGAGTTAAAGTTCTAAGGCCCAGCTTTGTCTCTGATTTGCCTAGTGACCTTGAGCAAGTCACTTTATTCCTCTGGGTCTCCGATATTTCATGTATAAGGTGAAAGAGCCGTTGTCCAGTAAGCATACAGTAGTCTTCAAGTTACGGAGATATTATTCTGGTAAGAGAGAGAGAGAGAGAGAGAGAGACAAGAAACAGTGATAAATTATGTACTTATGACATAAGTATATATCCTATACCATCAGGTCATGATAAATGCTATAAAGGAAGTAAAGCCGGGTGAGTGGACTTAAAGTGCTGGTCTTTCTAGGTAGAGTAGCCCAGAGTATAAAATAGAAGTGTCTGGGCTCTGTGGCTCACACCTATAATCCTAGTCACTTGGGAGACTGAGGTGGGAGGATCCCTTGAGACCAGGCGTTCGAGGCTGCAGTGAGCTACGATCGCACCTTTGCACTCCAGCCTGGGTGACAGAGCGGGACACACTGATTCTTAAAAAAAAAAAGTAATAAACATAGGAGGTAAATCCAGATGTCCACTTAAAAACAGATGGCATATAAACATCAACAAATACTTCACACACGTTTTTAAAAAATAAAATAAAATAGAAGCGCCTGTGATCCCAGCATTTTGGGAGGCCAAGGAGGGAGGATGCTTTTCGCCCGAGTTCGAGACCAGCCTGGTTAACCTAGCGGGACCCTGTCTCTACCACACACACACAAAAATAATAATAATTAGTTGGGTATGGTAGGGTTCTCAGGAGGCTAAGGTGGAAGGATTGCCTGAGCCTAGGAAGTCGAGGCTGTGGTGAGCCGTGATTCTGCACTCCAGCCTGGGCGACAGAATGAGACCCTGACTCAAAGAAATAATTAAATGAATAAATGAATAAATAAACTAGTGGGACCCCAGTTCAAACAAACAAACAAATGAATGAATGAGTAAATGAATAAATAAATAGAAGAAGCCACAAGAATATTTAGAATCTTCCAGATCCAGAATTGTGGGTCTAATTAGAAATACGGTGCGAGTTCAGTCTCTTTGACGGTGATTCAAATCAGTTTCCAAATAGATGTTGTTCTTACGGTTTCAGTTAGTTCCCCAAGTATGGCTGGTGATGGGTAGAACCTTCCTCCCCCAACCCCCCGGCTTTCATGTAGCTTGACCAAGTATAGCATTGCGACGTTTTAGGAAACAAAACTTCTTGCGTTGGTCATTTGGCCCCCACCTCTTTTCCGCAGTCCTTGATCCGTCTCCAAATTTGAGGCTCGAGGGAGGAGACACTAGCTTTTAACTGGCCACATTTAAGGCAGTTAGTTGATCAGTATATCAAATAGCTCTTTTTTTTTTTTTTTTTTTTGAGTTGGAGTCTCACTCTGTCGCCCAGACTGGAGTGCAGTGGCCGCTCCCGGCCACCGCAGCCTCGACCTGCCGGGCTCGGTGGCTCAGCCTGTAATCC
>CAUYQG010282186.1:0-26889 GCA_963574415.1 Tarsius wallacei | reverse complement strand
TAGTTTTAATTTTTTCGTACTATAACATTTTTTTTTTTTAAAATTTATTTTTTTTTTTTTTTTTTTTTTTTTTTTTTTGAGTTGGAGTCTCACTCTGTCGCCCAGACTGGAGTGTAGTGGCCGCTCCCGGCCACCGCAGCCTCGACCTGCTGGGCTCCGGCGATCCTTCTGCCTCAGCCTTCCAAGTAGCTGGAATTACAGGCGTGCGCTACCACGCTTCGTGGCTCAGCCTGTAATCCCGTGCTTTGGGAGGCTGAGGTGAGTGGATTGCCTGAGCCCACGGTTTCGAGACCCATCTGGGCAGGCGAGACCTCATCTCTACAATAAATCAAAAATTTTTAATTGTTTTGTAGAGACGAGGTTTTGCTATCTTGCCTAGACTGATCTTGAACTCCTGGGCTCGCAGTCCTCCCGCCTCGGCCTCCCAAAGTGAGATTACAAGTGTGAGCCACTGTGCCTGACCTATTTTATTTAGCTTTTAGAGATGGGGGCTTGCTTTTTTGCCCAGGTTGGACTTGAACCCTGGGCTCCAGCAGTCCTCCCAAGTAGCTGGGACTATAGGCATTTGACAATAATGCCTTCTGAAATACCTCTTGAAGGACCTACCTGAGGCTGTTTTACAGTAAACTTTTTATATATATGTAAGGAGTATACACTAACAATAAGGCGTATAGGGTAGTAAGCACATAAACCAGTAATAGTCATTTATTTTCAGTATTTGGTATGTACTGCATACAGTTGTAGGTCTTGCACTTTTGTGTGACTGGCAGCGCCAGCAACACCCCAGATACAAGTAGTGCATTGTGGTACAATGTGAAGATGTCGCCAGGTGATAGAATTCATCAGTTCCATTACATTCTTATGGGACCACTGTCATAGGTGCAGTCTATCACTGACCAAAATGTTGTGCAGTGCATGATTGCACTGTTTTTTCCTACACAATCACGCTGTCGGGCAGGGAGCACATAGAACGTGGACACACTGGACTGTGGGATGATTTTGTCCCAGCTGGGATGGTACAAGATTTAAGTGTGCTACTAATAGCAGCATGCGATGTAAAACATAAGAACTGTATTCTTGGATTTTTTTGTGTAATATTTTCGAACCAAGGCTTGCCTTGGGTAACTGAAACTGCAGAAAGCAAAACTGGACATGGAGGAACTTTAAAATCTTTACTATGGCATAAATGATTCATGGCATTTTTTTTGTTGTTGAATATCAACTATTTTACTTCTAAGCTCTGAGCTTTTTTGCTTGTGAAGTGTACACATTTTTGGCAGTGTGGCATTAGCATTTTTTTGTTTATGTTAATTTTGAAACTATCTCAAACCCTTCTTTTTTAACATCTGCCATTGTTAATCTTGGAATTGTTAATCAGGTTCTTATGTAATAAGTATTTAAAATGTCTTTTTAATTTTGTTGAGCCAATGTTTCAGCCTTTAGAGTTTTTTAAAAACTTGACTTTTTGTCGTTTCTTATTTTGACTCTGTTGGCTTTGTTTCTCCTGCAGATTTCTTAAGGACATATTCTAAGGTATGGATAAAAATATTTTTACATGTTGAAAACATGTGGTTAGACATTTTCCTTGGTTGACTTTGGCCTTAAATTAGTAGACACTTGGAGAGGCAGGTTAGCTTTGTGGCGAAGACTGGGGCCCTTGGACCTGGATTGCCTAGATGTCAATCCTGTTTCACTACTCTCTATCTCAGTAACCTTGGGCAAAGCATTTGAGTTCCGTTTCCTTGTGTGTAAAATAGAGATCATAGTTGTACCTACTTTTTATGATTATTATGGCTTTTAAATGAGCTGGGTTCTTAAAACTGCCCAACGTATAGTAAGTACCTCAGGAGTTTTAGCCCCAAGCAAAAAAAAAAAAAACAAAAAAAAAAACCTAGAGGTTTTCTAGTTAGTGTCTGTCTATTATTTAGCCAGTGAAACTGTTTTTTTATTGGGATTTTCTCTTGAGTGTCAGATGTCTGTAATTTTTTTTTTTTTTTTTTTTTTGAGTTGGAGTCTCATACTGTTGCCCAGGCTGGATGGAGTGCAGTGGCATGCTGCTCACGGCCACTGCAGCCTCGACCTGCTGGGCTCAGGCAATCCTTTCTCCTCAGCCTTCCAAGTAGCTGCAACTACAGGTGTGTGCTACTACCCTTAGCTTACTTTTTGATTTATTGTAGAGATGAGGTCTCACTAACTTGCCCAGGCTGATCTTGAACCCTTGAGCTCAGGCAGTCCTCTCACCTTGGCATCCCAAAGTGCTGGGATTACAGGCTTGAGCCACTGCACCCAACTGTCTGTAATATTTTTGTATCTACATATTGCAGCAGTCCTCCCAAAGAGGAAGGGTTTATTTTGCTAGTTATAGTCTTAGTACCTTAGTGATTGCAACTGGTTCCCAAGTTCTCTTAAACAACATATTCAGTAATGTTTTGAGATTCTGGCTTATCTGAGTCAAGACTAGACTACTTGTCTACTGTTTATAGAACCTGCCTCTTTTGCCAACGTAGGTAAATTATTTGCTGTTTGCCCTTTTGGTGAAGACACTGATTAAGGACACTGCAGGGGAAACAATCAGGAGGGTAACCCCTGTGCATTAGCTTTTGAGGGCAGGTAGCAGAGATGACTCTGCCAGTACTGGAGTTTGGAACAGAAGAAGAGGGCAGTGTCTCCAGGCTGAGGGCAGGAGCTCTGGAGTTCATCTGCATATGAAAAATCAGTTGCTGGAATCTTGACCACAAAACTGATGGCCCAAGTAGGTTGTTCATACAGTCTGTTGTTAAGTAAAGATGTTTGCACCACCAGAATCATCAAGCATTTTCAGAAAGCCTGTACCTAAGAGCAAGCTCAGAAGGAAGAGCTTTCCCCTAGAACCAGTTAATATAAAATAATTATAGTCAATAATTATATAAAGTAACAACTGAATATGCCTGAATACCTGGAGATTCCTCTCCCCCTCCTGGTTAGTATCCACCAGAAATGGTGTCCTCACAGCCACGTAATGAGAAGATCTCTACTTTTTTGATCAGCAAAGGAATGTTTGGGAATTCTAGGCAGGTAAGCCAGGAAACAACATAAGCCACAGCATCCGAGCCATAATGGCTGTGAAATGGGAGTAGATGAGAGTGGAGTAAGTGAAAGCTTTGTGCGATTGTGGAGAACTGGAATTGTGCTGATGGAGTTTAGTCTTAATGTGGTGAGGTGGTGCTCTGCCATTACACACAATGCATTCTTTAAAACACGTATAAAAATATACAAAATTTGAGTATATCAAAATTGGCATACTATGAGGAGCGGTTCCCCCCCCCCAGAGAGGTTTTTAATTATAGTTTTAAAAATTTTGATTACTGATGCTTTTTAATATATAAAATTAAATGATGGTTAAATTGTCAAGTACAGATAATGTATTTTTAAAATGTTTCTTCTCCCAGCTAAATACGAATACCACTTAGGAGGACCTGATTATCAGGTTGGGAAGGATTTAGGTTTTTTTGGTTGTTGTTTTTGAATGGGGTATTGCTAAGTTGCCCAGATGCTTTCGAACTCCTGGACTCAAGCTGTCTTCCCACCTTAGCCTCCTGATTAGTGGTAACTACAGGCATGAGTCACTGTGCCTGGCTGAATTGCATTTTTAGTGGACTGACTTCCAAGTTGTGATGCTTAATTTGATGGTGATCTCATTTTCATTCAACTTCCCTTCAATCTGTCAAGCAAAGCTGTATAATAGTTGTCATCCTCTCCTGCTTTTTCATGAGATGTAAAGAAGCAGTATCCTTCAAATCCATGAAAGTCCCTTTGCATTTGGGTCACTAAAATTTTTTGATGCTGAGTCCCAATTCAGAATCAGAAAACTGTTCTTTTCCTTTAGTCTGGAACATACAGTCAGCCACCTACATATTTGCCACTCAGTGTGTCTGATGGCTGTCCTTGTTCTTGTCACAAATAGGAACTCCACAGACAGCTCCACAAACCCAGCTGTACAAAATGGAAATGCTAGGCCGGGTGTGGTGGCTCATGCCTGTAATTCCAGCACTTTGGGAAGCTGAGGCGAGAGACGTGCCTGAGCCCAGGGTTTTGAGACCAGCCTGGGCAACTTGGTGGGACCCTGTTCCTACAGTAAATCAAAAAATTAGCCGGGCGTAGTCAGGCATGCCTGTGGTTCCAGCTAATTGGAAGGCTGAGATGGAAGGATCACCTGAATGAGCCCAGCAGGTCGAGGCTGTGTTGGCCGTGAGTGTGCCACTGTACTACTCCCTGTTTGTCACTTCAGACAGGGTGAGACTGAAAAAAATAAAAAATAAACAAAATGGAAATGCTCGCTGTAGTGTCGTCATGGGATAGATTTGACATGTCTGCTAGCTAAAATGTGAAAGCCTGAATTTTTGTTTTGAGTATTTTTTGTTTTCTGAGTCAGGGTCTGTCATCCAGGCTGGAGTGCAGTGGCACGATCACAGCTCATTACAGCCTCGACTTCCTGGGCTCAGGCAATCCTTCCACCTAAATGTCCTGGGTAGCTGGGACTACAGGCACATGCCATCATGCCTGACTAATTTTATTTTTTTGGTAGAGACAAGGTCTCACTATGTTGCCTAGGCTGGTCTTGAACTCCCGGGCTCAAGCAGTCCTCCTGCTTCAGCCTCCCAGAGTGCTGGGATTACAGGCGTGAGCCACTGTATCTGATCCTGAAATCCAGAATTTGTTTTCTAAAAAGCTGTTTAGGATTATTGGTGTATAGTGTATTAAAGTGAACTTTGTGTGAAGTTGGAGATGCCTTGTAGATAATTCAGAACTACTAGAATTTTTACAGTAAGTTGTAAATGTTGGAAGTGTTTAAATTTTGCTTTGACAGTAGAACAGGATGACAAGGCAACAAAAACAAAGAAGAGAGAAAAAAGGAAGAAAGAACAGAAGGAAAGCTGGGAAGAGGAGAGAAGATAGAAAAGAACAAACAGTACACCTTTATTCATGCGTGCCAGAATGTTGCGTCCCAATCTAGCAGATGGTGTCACATGTGCCAGATGACCCACTCCCATTATCTGCAGGGAGGAGTGGAGCTTCCAAGTGTCTAGTGCTAGGGAACTCACTGAGTTCTAGGATATTCAGTGGGCTTGACCTGCTGGGTTTCATTCTATTTTGACACTCTTGCCCCTTTTTGGCTAATCATTGAATACTATTTCCCTCCATTTGAGTGCCTATATTCTTCATGCTGCCTTTGAGTCCTCTAATAGCTTATTAGCCTTGAATCTCAGAATTCTTAGCCCTCTTGAATGAAATCTTCAAGTACTGTATAAAGAAAACATTCCTATACACTTCATGAGTGAGAAATTGCCACTGTCTATACCTAACCAGAAACCCTGCTACTGAACTTAAACTCCATTGCATGTGAGATACTACTTTAAAATTTAATCATAAAATGGTAAAATACTTGTTAGCATTAGCTCTATGCCAGGATGCTGTTCTAAGTAATTTTTCTATTGTTGATACTGTGACTAAATGAGGTAGATACGATTATTATATTTTATGAATGAGAACACTGAGTTACAGAGATGTTAACATACTATCTGCAAGGAAAATTGGAAAAATACATTAAAATGCCGTTTAAACAGCTCCTGGTAACACTTGGGTGTATTTCCTTTAGTCTGTTTTAAAAATCATAGACTAAAATTTTAAATTCTCACTTTTGTAAGTTGCATTAAACTAGTTGTAAAGAGAGTTGTAACCGGGCACAGTGGCCCATGCCTGTGGTCCCAGCACTTTGGGAGGCGAGAGGATTGCCTGAGCTCAGGGGTTCGAGGCCGGATTGGGCAACTTGTTGAGACCTCGTCTCTAAAATCAAAAATTAGCTGGGCATAGTGGTACATGCCTGTGAACCCAGCAGGTCGAGACTGTGGTGACTGTGATCCTGCCACTGCACTCCAGCCTGGGCAACAGAGTGAAGCTCCAACTCAAAAAAAAAAAAAAAAAAAAAAAGTTGTAGGCTTGCTTTATGTACAAAATTACATCCTACTTGGATGTATATCATGTTTAGTCTTCAGTGAGTATGGAATATGGGGTGAAACCATGAACTAGAAATTGGGTGTTAAAGGTTCTAGAGGTTACTGTGTGAAGTTCAACAAATTATGTACTATCAAGGCCATTTCTTCATCTTCAAACTGTGGATTTCAAACCTAATGGTTCTTAAGATCTATTTTAGCCGTTGGCTTTTCCCCTGTTATTTATCTCATACTTGGATACATCTGAGTAGTTTTATTCAACTTATAAAAGCAATATGCAGAGTTTAAAATTTTCTTTCCTTGACTTTTTCCTAATAATTTAGAATTCCTGCCAGAATTTACAGTTCCCATCATAAAAACATTACATTCTTATTATGGAAAGTTTGGGAAATACTGAAAAATAGAAAAAAATACAAGTTCATACCAACCACTGATAACAACCATTATTAAAATTTTGATATATTTTTGTCTTTTTTGTTTTAAATAGCTTCAAATAGGCAATCTTATCTTTAAAAAATGTTTGTGGAAGTGTTTTAATTTTAATTTTTTTTATTTTTGAGTCAGAGTCGATTACTCTGTCACCTAGGCTGGAGTGCAGTCACAGGCTCATGGCCACTACAGCCTCGACCTGCTGGACTCGGGCAATCCTTACGCCTCAACCTTCCAAGTAGCTGCAACTACAGGCACGTACCATTGTGCCTGGCTAATTTTTCTTGATTTATTGTAGAGATGAGGTCTTGCCAAATTGCCCAGGCTGGTCTTGAACCTGTAGGTCTTGCCAAATTGCCCAGGCTGGTCTTGAACCTGTAGGTTCAGACAGTCCTCTCACCTCGGCCTCCCAAAGTGCTGGGATTATAGACATGAGCCACCGCGCCTGGCCTTATTTTTTATTTTTAACAATATAGGTAATCAGTATTTATTGTGTGTGTGTGTGTGTGTTTTCCAAACAGGAGTAGAATTTTGTTTTAGGGTTTATCTGCAGGGGGTAAGTTATACTTGTTGGACCTATTAAGAGAACTAGGGCTATGTGACAGATGAGGAGGGATGGCTTATAAAGAACACTGCTGTGGGGAGAAGACTGGAAGTTCGAGAGCAGCCGGGGCAACATAGTGAACACTGTCTTTACAAAAACAACAACCAAAAACCCCCAAACTTCTACTTATCCAGGTGTGATGATGCACACCTGTAGTCCTAGTTACCTGGGAAGCTGAGGCGAATCTCCTGAACCCAGGAATTTGAGACTGTAGTGAGCACTGATCGTGCCACTGCACTCCAGCTTGGGTAATGGAGTGAGACCCTGTCTCTGAAAAACGTACGTATGTGGGAAGCTGTTTGACTAATAAAAGTCTTCATTGCCTCTCTAAGTCCAATTCTGTCAGTGCACTATTGTAATTTATTGGTGGAGTGGTAGCATTGGCAACTATGCCATCTAAATGTATTTCATCCCTCCTAGCTTTTGAAGTAAGATTTATGTTAGAGCTAGAATGTAAGTATTGATAATTTTGATACAGCACTGAACCTCTGTTCAGTTCAGCTATTATATCAAAGAGAAGAGTATGGAGGTTTTAACCTTTTGGGGGTTGCCAACAGCTTTGAGAAATGCATACGTTCATTCAAATTTACTTACAACTTCAGTTGATTTAGGACTGCCCCTGAAACTCACCCATGAGTAAATAACTCACTTAACCCATGACCCAACAACCCATAAACCCAAGCCTGGGATTACAGGCTTAAGCCACCATGCCCAGCCGTGGGTTTACTTCTGAGGGTAGAACTTGAAGTACTGAATGTGTTACAGGTGGCAAGCAAGACCATCCTGCCAGTTAAAACGTCTAATAATGAAAGGACTATTTAACAAAGTGGTGAGTTTCAGTCTGGTGTCTATATCCCCAGCAGATCTCAAACACAGTCTAGTTCCTAGCCAGATGAACACAAACCTTTGCTTCCAGTACAGACTTGTTTGCCCCACTTTTACCTGCTACGTCATGTTTGCGTTTCAATAAAAAATCACAAGGCATGCTAAAAGGCAAGAAATAGACAAAACAAGCATCAGGACCAAACTTTATGACAAATTTTGAAATGATGAGACTTAAAATAATTCATATGTTAAGGGCTTTATTGGGAAAAGCATTTACTATGCAAGAACGGGTGGGTGGTGTAAGTAGAGAGGTGGAAATTCTCAGGAAAAAAACAGCAGATGCTTAGGGGATAGACAAATGACAAGTCCCTCTGGCGGGCACCTTAGCAGACTATACATAGGAAGGCTATGTTGCCCAGGCAGGGCCAAGGAAGGAACTGGTAAACTTGAAGACAGATCAAAAGAAACTTCCCAAACAAATGCAAAGTGATAAAATAATGAAAAAAATCCCCACAAGTAAACAGAACAGCCAGGAATTGTGGCACAGTTTGGGAAGGTGCAGCATACGTAGGCTTGGAATACCGGCATGAGAATGAAGCAGAAGAAGAATTTCCAAAATTAGTGACAGGCACCAAACCACGGATCCAGGAAACCCACAGAACATGAGCCAAAAAACCTAGTCTACCCTTAGGCATGCCATATTCAAAGTGCAGAAATCCAAAGACAAAAGGCCTTGAAAAAAGCCAGAGAGGTAAGCACTTTTGTCTACAGAGGAACAAAGATAAGAACTTCTCAGAAACATGCAAACATGAAGAGAGGTAAATGTGTTGAAAGAAAAATGCACAAACATAGAATTTTGTATCCATTGAAATGATTCTTGGAAGTAAAGTAGTAAGTTTGCTGTTGCTGGGAGTAATCAAGAGGTTGAATGACAAGGACGAGAAGTGTTGAGTCCAATGTTTTCCTAACTGCGTTTTAAAATTATTTGCTCTGGAAGATGGTAGTAAGTGTTCTGCAGAAATATCTTTCAGTGATTTTTGAGGAACATTACAAACAAGATTCCTCTGTTGGAACTTCACTTTGCTCAGATACTGAGGATCTAAGCAGGGCTGGAGCAGAGAACCCCATTTTTACTTAACATAATCCCAGAATATCTGACTTGTTAGAGCTTTATGGAACAATGTTTCATGGGACACCCAATTTAGGAAATGCCAGATTAGATGACATTTGTGATCGTGATAAATAGGATTCTTTTTTTTTTTGAGTCTGAGTCTCACTCTGTCGCCCCAGACTGGAGTGCAGTGGCACGCTCCCTGCCACCACAGGCTCGACCTACTGGGCTCCAGTGATCCTTCCGCCTCAACCTTCCAAGTAGCCGGAACTACAGGTACGCACCACCACACCCGGCTAATTTTTGATTTATGGTAGAGAGGAGGTCTCGACAAGTTGCCCAGGTGGGTCTCGAACCCACAGGCTCAGACAGTCCACTCGCCTCAGCCTCCCAAAGTGCTAGGATTACAGGCTGAGCCACCGAGTCCGGCCAATAGGATTCTTTAGTAACTGGATAATATATACTAAGGGAGTGAGGCTAAAAGGTCACACAGAAAGTAAAATAATTTGAAAGTAACATGATAACACTTTCTTATTTAAATAATACATGTAGAAAGACTTACAGGTCATTTCCTTAAATTCCTTTTCTATGCTTGATTTGAAGTTACTTAATAGAGAACCAAAATTGTACGTTGCTTATCAGCTCCTGCCTTACCCCCACTCTCAACACTGATCTTGATCAGCGGGCTTAGCTTTCCTGGAACGTAGGGCACCATTTTTGGTTGGACTAGTCTCTTGCCTCCTCTTTTCCCTTGTGTCTTTGTTGCTGCTGTTACTCTTTAAGAACATTCATCCCAAGGCCCATATGCCATTACTAGTGAGAAAACAACAACTTCCCACTGGAAAGACCACAGAGATGTTTTACTGACCAAATTGTATTACCTGATAAAAGTCACAGTATGTTTCCTTACTGGATTTTAAGTTTAAGGAATCACCTGTCACTGTGGTGATCCCTTAGTTGACAGAAGGTAGCTTTCAGTTGGGTAACATACTTCCCCAAATTCAAACTATAAGAGGGAGCTTAGTGTGATGGTCAAGCATGAGGATTCTGAAGACAGACTGTCTAAAAGTTTGAGCCTCTTCCGACCCTTTCTATTGATTTTGGGTGAAGTTTCTTAGTTAGTGATTAGTTGTGATTTAGTTTTATCATCTGTAATACATGGCTAGTGATAATCTCTACATGTGAAGATTAAATAGAGCACTTGAACAGTGTTTGGCATATAGTAAGCACATGAAAGATGTGCTAGCTATTTGTTTAGGGTCCCAGTGTGCTAGATGAAATCTTGGAATGTATACCAGTTTATTTGTAACATCTACCTTCATTATAATTTGGCATTATTGGTTTTTCAAAACTCAGTTGATAGCTAGTTAGGCATTAGATTCCTTGCAGAAAACCTAATAAAATATATTTTTCCCATGTTTGTTACTAATCTAGAAATCTAACGAAATTTGCAGTAATAGAATTAAGAGTTATAGCCCTAAAATGAACAAAGGAAGTAAGACAGTTTGTTAGATGACATTTACTTACACTAAAGTAATTCCCACTAAAAGGTAAAACTCTCCTATAGGCAGTCCAGGAAAAAAAAAAAAATGACAGGTTGATCTGAGCGGTATGGGATAACCTGTGAAAAGAAATGAGAATTTGGTGTGTTGGGGTTTTTTTTTTTTTTTGGAGTCTGAGTCTCACTCTGTCTCCCAGGCTGGAATGCAGTGGCACGCTCATGGCCACTGCAGCCTCGACCTGCTGGGCTCAGGCAATCCTTCCGCCTCAGCCTTCTAAGTAGCTGGAACCACAGGCATGTGCCACCACACCTGGCTAATTTTTTGATTTATGGTAGAGATGAGGTCTTGCCAAGTTGCCCAGGCGGGTCTCAAACCCATGGACTCAAGCAATCCTCTCACCTCAGTCTCCCAAAATGGTGGGATTATAGGTGTGATCCACCACACCCAACCTGGTGTGTTGAGTTTTGTATTTTTATTTTTATTTATTTATTTTTGAGTTGGAGTCTCACTCTGTCGCCCAGACTGGAGTGCAGTGGCTGTTCCCGGCCACCACAGCCTCTACCTGCTGGGCTCCGGCGATCCTTCCGCCTCAGCCTTCCAAGTAGCTGCAACTACAGGCGTGCGCTACCACACCTGGCTAATTTTTTGATTTATTGTAGAGATGAGGTCTTGCCACGTTGCCCAGGCGGGTCTCGAACCTGCGGGCTCAGGCAATCCACTCACCTCAGCCTCCCAAAGCACGGGATTACAGGCTGAGCCACCGAGCCCGGCTAAGGGTTTTGTATTTTTAAAAGTTACCAATTTTAGTGTTAGATGCCAAGCTAAGTTTGAGCATTTGTTTTCTAGAGGGTAAGAGTGAATCACTGATACCTTTATGCCTTTTGCACTCTGTCCGTTGGGGATGGTAACAGACTTGACTAATCTTCAGTCTCAGAAACTTCCTGATACCGTGGAATTTCTTGGCCTAGTTTTTGTTTTTTTTTTTGAGTTGGAGTCTTACTGTGTCACCCACACTGGAGGACAGTGACGTGGCACGCCTCTCGGCCACCGCAGCCACAACCTTCTGGGCTCCGGCAATCCTTCCACCTCAGCCTTCCAAGTAGCCGGAACTACAGGCGTGTGCTATCGCGCCCAGCTAAGTTTTGATTTATTTTAGAGACGAGGTCTCGCCAAGTTGCCGGGCTGGTCTCGAACCCGTGGGCTCAGGCAGTCTACTCACCTCGGCCTCCCAAAGTGCTGGGATTACAGGCTAAGCCACTGAGCCTGGCCAGCCTAGTTTTTTTTTTTTTTTTTTAATGTGTGTGTGTGTTTTATTTTTAGCTAATCTAGCAAAAACCCCCAATGTTAGGGCAAGCAAAATGAAATAAAAGTAAGTTAATGGTGTATTGTAAAAATGAGTATCAAATCTGCTTAATAATTGAAGGCAGTTGTTTAAGGAAGGCTTATATGGTAATTTCTTTAGAGAGGCAGAGGACATGGTACTACAGACAAGCTTGCCAGAGGAAACCAAATTTGTACCTTTTTTGTTTGTACAAATTCTCTCTTTATCACGAAATGGGTTGGAAGCCATGGTGGAGCTCTAACACAGTAAGTGCTTGGAATTGGCTGAAACCTTTATCGGTTTGAGTCTACTCTGTTGCCCAGCTGGAATGCATTGGCACGATCATGGCTACCACAGCCATAACCTGCTGGGCTCAAGCAATCCTTTTGCTCAGTCTTCCAAGTAGCTGGGACTACAGGCCTCCCAGCTATTTTCTTTTTTTTTTTTTTTTATTGTAAAGATGTGGTCTCACCATTTTGCCAAGGCTTAAACTCCTGGGCTCAGGTGGTCCTATCGCCTTGGCATCCCTGAGTGCTGGGATTACAGGCATGAGCCACTGTGCCCAGTTAATACGTTTTTAAAATCACAATTATGTATACAAGAAAAAAATAGCAGAATTATTAGCATCTGCAAGAGCAAGTCAGCCACATATATAAGTTCAGAAATAGTTAAAACAATTAAAGAAACTAGAATTTTAGAACTATTTGGGTTAGCCCTAAAATGAGTAAGAATGTCCCAATTTTGGGAAATTTGGGAAATCTTACTGGAAAATAGTTATTTTATTATCTCAGGATGATAACCATGATTATATAGCATTTCATAATTGGAAAAGTTTCACCTTAATTTATTGAAGCCTCCTCCAGCTCCATAAAATAGATGTCCCTATTTATAAAGGAGGCATTTGAAGTTTATTTATTTAGATTCAGAGTCTCACTGTGTCACCCAGGCTGGGGTACAGTGGCACACTCACAGCCACCGCAGCTTTGACCTGCTGGGCTAGGTGATTCCTCCGCCTCAATTATCCAAGTAGCTGGAACTACAGGCGTGTGCCACCACACCTGGCTAAATTTTTGATTTTTTGTGGAAATGGGGTCTCAACAAGTTGCCCAGGCTGGTCTCGAACCTGTGGGCTTGGCAATCCTCTCACCTCAGCCTCCCAAAGTGCTAGGATTATAGGCTTGAGCCTCCGTGCCCGGTCCATTTCAAGCTTTAGATATTAGGGAGTCCCTGCCCATGGTTACATGCAGTGGGTTGAGGTGGTTCTTCCCTTCAGATCTTTTGACTTCATGGCGTACTGACTGCAGGGACCTAGTACTACTCAGTGCTCTACTGGAAAATGCAAGAAATGCAGATACGCAGAAAGTATGTTTTTCCTTAGTCGTGGATATGAAACTGGAACACAATCCACTGTTTTTAAGTTCAGAAGTCAAGTAGTGGCATATCATAGGAAGTTATCATGAGGCTAGAGTTGGAAAAGTTTCTGTAGCAGTGTTTAGTCTCATTAAGAGATAGGTCTTGAAAAATACAAGATTTGGGTACTTGATATTTACTCATTGTTAGCTGTAAGGGAATTTGTAACAGCAGTTCAGGTTTCAAGCTAGCCTTAACCCACTTACAGTGCACACAGGGCAGATCACACCCCCTGATTGACTAATGTTGAGGTCCCATAGCAGTATAAAGAAGGCTTCTGCCCTTGGGAAGAAGAGACCGACATATACTTATGTTAGAAAACAATAAGCTGCGCAGGGATAGTTTCAGCTAGGAACCTGGAGTGAGGATGGTAGGGACAGGCGGAGGGTTTCTAGACAAGGTGAATATTTACCTGGACTGCAACATGTGGACAGGATTTTGGATTCAGGGTCTTGGACATGACCAATGTAATTGGGCCTTGGTGTGAAGCTGGAACTGAAAAGATGGACTGATGAGGGTTGCAAGAGACTAAGATTATGCAAGCTTTAGGTTGGCAGTGATGACAGTGGCACGTAAAGAGCCAGTCAGTAAATCAAGGATGGAAATGTGGACCTTGTAGAATGGGGAGGACAGTGGAAGAGAAGTCAAGTGACTTCTATAAGGAGTCAGAGACTGAGAATGAGGTAGAGCCTTGGTTCCCAAACATACCCCTGCCATAGTGCTACCTGAGAATATTAATTTTAATAGCAATGTTTATTTTATAGTGCATGAGTCAAAACCAGAACTAACACAATAAACCTGTGACTATATGGATATTATTTCTTAGAATGAAGATCTGCTAAAAAGTGAGTTAATTTAAATAAAAGCATTAAGTAAATAACAGTACAGATGACTTGTGATAAAGTCCTAAAGGATGGTAGTTAGCTAATTGGAGTTTGGAAAGTAGTGATTAAAAGTTGGGAGAGAGCTGGGCTCTGTGGCTCAGCCTGTAATCCCTTGCTTGGGGAGGCTGAGGTGAGTGGATTGCCTGAACCCGTGGGTTCAAGACCCACCTGGGCAACTTGGCGAGACCTCGTCTCTACAATAGGTCAAAAATTAGCTGGAGGTGGTAGCGCGCGCCTGTAGTTCCAGCTACTTGGAAGGCTGAGGCGGAAAGATCGCCGGAGCCCAGCAGGTTGAGGCTGCGGTGGCCGGGAGCGGCCACTGCACTCCAGTCTGGGCAACAGAGAGACTCCAACTCAATAAAAAAAAGTTGGGAGAGATGGTATGAGGAAACTGCTGGGTTTGGAAAAAGCCTATGTATCTTGACCTAGGGGTTGGTTACATGGATGGATCCTCACACACATATATATGCTAATGGAAGTATATACTTTTTTCTTGTTTTTGAGTTGGATTCTCACTCTGTTGCCCAGGCTGGAGTGTAGTGGCACGCTCACGGCCACCGCAGCCTCCACCTGCTGGGCTCAGATGATCCTTCTGCCTCAGCGTTCCAAGTAGCTGGAACTACAGACATGCCACCATGCCCAGCTAACTTTTTGATTTATTGTAGAGATAAGTTCTTGCCAAGTTGCCCAGGCTGATCTCAAACCCCTGGGCTCAGGCAGTCCTCTTCCCTTCAGCCTCCCAAAGTGCTGGAATTATAGGTGTGAGAACTTTATTCTTTTTTTTGAGTTGGAGTCTCACTCTGTCGCCCAGACTGGAGTGCAGTGGCCGCTCCCGGCCACCGCAGCCTCGACCTGCTGGGCTCTGGCGATCCTTCCGCCTCAGCCTTCCGAGTAGCTGGAACTACAGGTGCGTGCTACCACACCCAGCTAATTTTTTGATTTATTGTAGAGATGAGGTCTTGCCAAGTTGTCCAGGCGGGTCTCGAACCCACAGGCTCAGGCAATCCACTCACCTCAGCCTCCCAAAGCGGGGTATTACAGGCTGAGCCACCGAGCCTGGCTGAGAACTTTATTCTTAAAAGTGTATCTTATATGTGTGATGAGTGAGCAGTCAGAAGGATGTTAAAGCAGTACATTGTTACATGGTCAAAAAGTAGTAGGAAAGTTCAGATGTGAGAGAAGTAATTGGGGGAATTTCAATGGAGAGTTTGGGATTTGAGCTGGCACTTTTAAGTATGGAAAGAAATTGTATGAGGATCTAATATGGATACAGAAGGAAAAATTAAGCTGGGCATGGTGATTTATGCCTGTAATCCCAGCACTTTGGGAGGTCAAGGCAAGAGGATTGCCTGAGTCCAGGGGCTTGAGACCAGCCTGGGTAAGTTGGTGAGACCTCATCTTCACAATAAAAAAAGGAAAAAAAATTAGCCAGGCATGGTGGCATGTCCCTGTAGTCCCAGGTACTTGGGAGGCTGAGGCAGAAGGATTCCCTGAGCTCAGTAGGTCGAGGCTATGGTGACTGAGCCCGCCACTGCACTCTAGCATGGGTGAAACTCCAACTCAATAACAACAACAAACAACAAAAAAGGATTAATTAGAGCAAAAGATTCTAATAGGAATTTGTAATGTGGTGGGCTTTAAGGTAATTTTGTGTGCAGGTTGGACTTAATATCACAAAATTCTATATATTATTTTAATGCCTTTAATATATTTGCTGTAATGGCCACATGTTATTTGGAATCTTAAATTAGATAGTTCTGCAGTATTTTTAACCAAATTGCATCACAGTGTAGATAATTTAGTATAATTGCTATACTGCAAAGCACCTCCCATTGTTCTTTTGTTTATTTGTTTATTTTGAAACAGGCTCTCACTCTGTGGCCCAGGCTGGAGTGCAGTAGCATGATCATAGTTCACTACAGCTTCCAACTCCTGGGCTCAAGCCATCCTTCTGTCTCAGCCTCCCTAATTGCTGGGACTACCAGTGTGCCCTCCACACCCACTTTTTCTTTTCTTTTCTTTTTAGAGATAAGAGTCTTGCTTTTTTGCCAGGCTGGTCTTAAACTTCTGGCCCCCAAGCAGTCTTCCTGCCGTGGACTCCCAAAGTGCTGAGATGATAGGCCTAAGACACCACTCACCACTTTATCTTTTTGAATAGTGAATGCTGTGTCATCTGACAAGAAATACGTAATATCTATTAGTCTATTGATTAATTTTGATTAAATTGTATCAAAATTGTTACATGGTATCTGATACTAATGAATCTTGAGCAGTTTATATATATGTATTTTTAAGTTTTAAAACAGTTTATTGGTAAGAAAAGGAAAAAGGAAGATTCATGGCAGAAAGACCTGCCATGGGCAAGTTTGTCAAAAAAGAAAAACTGCCTATGTTCAGTTTGGCAAGTTTGTCAAAAAAGAAAAACTGCCTATGTTCAGTTTTTAAAGCCTCGGTTTTCTCATCTGTAAAATAGGGATGATATCAGGTGGAGTGCAATGCAAAACTCATGAGCTCTTTGACTAAACCCTAAAATGAATTTAAAAGCGGCCAGCAAAGTTTTAAAACAGAGTTTATTAATGAGAAGAAAAGAAAGATTCATGGCAGATTCAAGACCTGTCATGGATGAGTTTCTTGAAAAAAACTGCTTATGCTTTCAACTAAAAGCTACATAGAGCTGCCTAGTTATTGATATGCTAATGAGGGTGGAGCCCAGGTAACAGCTGTCATCTCTGCCTCTGATGGCAGGAGGAGTGGTCTTATTATTTCTATGCTTTTGATCTGGTGAAGAGTGGGGTTGAGCCTTTTACCTTCAACAGGGTATCTGAAGGATTTTAGTGATTATGGGCTGAAAGGTTGAACTGTCCTTTTTTTTTTTTTTTTTTTTTTTAGTGGGAGCCTAGCTCTGTCCCCACGCTGGAGTGCAGTGCCATGCCCACGGTCCCCGCAGCCTCAGCCTGCTGGGCTCAGGCGATCCTTCCACCTCAGCCTCCCAAGTAGCTGGGACTACAGGCACTTACCACCACACCTGGCAAATTTTTTGTGTTTTTTTTTTTTTTTTTAGTTGGAGTCTCTGTCACCCAGGCTGGAGTGCAGTGGCACACTGCTCACGGCCACCACAGCCTCGACCTACTTGGCTTCAGGTGATCCTCCCGCCTCAGCCTTCCAGGCAGCTGGAACCACAGGCATGTGCCACTATACCTGGCTAATTTTTTGATTTATTGTAGAGACGAGGTCTCGCTATAATGCTTAGGCTGGTCTCAAACCCTGGGCTCAGGCAATATTCTCGCCTCTGCCTCCCAAAGTGCTGGGATTACAGGCTTGAGCCACTGCGCCCAATGGGTTTTTTTAATTGTTGTTAAGAGATGAGGTCTTGCTATGTTGCCTAGGCTGGTCTCAAACTTCTGGGCTCAAGCAATCCTTCCGCCTCTGCCAAGTTGCTGGGATTACAGGCGTGAGCCACTATACCTGGCCTGACCTTGGTAGTTTTAAGGTCTACTGGGCAGGTGTTCACCATAGAGATTGAATGCCACTTTCATCTCATATCAGTATATACTAAGAACATGGCTTACAGTGTTGATATGACCTCGATCACCTGGCTTAGGTATAGTCAGATTTCTCCACTGTAAAGTTACACTCCCTCCTCCTGCTCCCGTGCTTTTTGAGTACGTCTTTCTCTAGCCCAGGCTGGAGTGCAGTTGCATGATCACCACAGCCTTGACCTCCTTGGGTTCCGAGGATCCTTCTGCTTTGGCCTTCCAAGTAGCTGGGACTACAGATGCACACCTCCATGCTTTTTTGAGTTATTGTAGCAACAAGGTCTTGTCAAGTTGCCCTGGCTGGTTTTGAACTCCTGGACTCAGTCCTCCCAAAGTGATTACAGGCGTGAACCACCACACCCTCCAGTCATTTTTATATTGTACTCTTTGGAAGTCAATCACTAAGTACAACCCTCACAAATATTCTCAGTTAGTTAAGGATAGCTTCTGAGTTATTCAGATAGTGGATGTGAATGGTTTTGTTCTTGAAGGGTTGGATTATAGTTACCACTTGAAGCATCTGTTGAGAAAGCCAGTATTTTCCTAAGATAAAAGCTGGAAACTTACCAATATATACTCACTCCTCTGTCCTGGTCATATTTGCTGCTTTTCTGTCATCTGCTTTTAACCCACTTCTCTTCTTCCTGTGCTTACCTGTGAATCGAGAGGGAGGTGGGAATGCACCCTTCGGCTGGTGGACTGTGTGGTATGATATATTTTTACTGAAACCACAAAAAGTGACATTTGACAGAATCTTGGTTAGTGGTAGATGTGCAGAAGAGTGGAGATGGGAGTGGCAGGATGGGTTAAAATGGTGAGAAACACTGCTGTAGGTGTGTTTATGCAAAGCTAATTGGCTCATGCTCTTCTCCTGGTTTTAGTTGGAATTTACTTACTGGTGATAAAGACTAAATCTTGTAGCTCAGAATTCTAGAATCACGTTTCCAAGTACCTACTAGAAATCCCATGGAAAACTTGCACTTAACATGCTTAAAACAACTCTTTTGTTCTTCAGAGGAGTTCCTACCCCGTTTTTGCTGTCTCAGATAACAGCCCCTCCATCCACCTGCTCATCAAGCCTGAGACCTCAGTGTTCCTCACCACAACTAACTCCTGCTGATTTTTCTTACTCAACATTGTTTTAATCTTTTAAGGTATTATGTACACACAGCATAATCAGTAAAGGACTGGTCAAGCTTCAGTCCTTTCTTTCCTGAATAGTTGTGGTAAACTCCTACTGGGTTTCTTCTTCAGGTGCTCCTCATCCACACGGCATCTGGGATGGTCCTCTCAGAACTTACGTGTGACCATATTTGGAAAGGGAATGAGTCTCTGCTTTGCAGCATGCACTGTTATGGTAGTGAGTTGCCATGGGCGTATCTGTTTCACTGCCTGCATCTTCCCTGAGACCAAGCCTCTGAATCAGGACTGGGGGTGGACAATGGCAAGCTTCTTTCTGAGTGACTCCCCACTCAAGGAGCTGAGCTCTTGGGGAGCAGGAGGGGTGAAACAGCCTGAGGTTGGCTGGGCTTGCCTTTTCTATTGTGAAAATAGCATCTCATGTGATGGTGGTGAGGGCCCCAGTGTTCTTTGCTCCACACCCAAGGAAGAATCTGTGGTCTAAGAGCAGGGAGTGAGGGAGGGGGTCAGGCAGAAGAAAGGATTTCCAGGATTTTTTTTTTTTTTTTTTTTTTTGAGTCGGAGTCTCACTCACCCAGGCTAGAGTGCAGCGGCACAATCAAAGCTCACCGAAGCTCAACCTCCCAGGCTGTGGCAATCCTTCTGCCTCAGTCTCCTGAGTAGCTGAAACTACAGCTGTGAACCACTATGCCCAGCTAATTTTTTTTTTAAAGCTTTTTGTAGAGATGAGGTCTTGCTGTGTTGCTAGGCTGGTCTCGAACTCCTGGACTCAAGCAGTCCTCCTGCCTCGGCTTCCTAAAGTGCTGGGATTACATGCATGAGCCACTGCAGCTAGCCTCTCAGGCTCTTCACAGCTCTAGCCCAGGAAGGACTTGGCTCCAGCACAAGGTAGCTGGGGCAGGATGAGAAATGCTGTTTCTGGGAATAAAGCCCTCCAACTGGGAGCTGTAGAGAGAGTGGGCCTGTGCTCTTGGCTGCTGTTCCCTGGAGCAGAGACTGCCTTGCTGAGCTGGGAAGGCAAAGGACGGGATTGGTCTTGGTTCAAACACTACAGATTCTTGCCACTCCTACTGAGTTGTCATAGACTATCTTGCTAAATTTCAGTTTAGATTTGTGAAAATAAATATGTAAACTTTCTTGTCCAAATTCAAGAATGCCTGAAAATCTTATATGCTGAGGTGACACATTTTATGTGATTCTCTCTACAGGTGTGAAGCAACAGCTAGAGATTGTGGTGGTTCATAATAACAATAGAGTTTACTCGTTATGTATTTCCAAAGCCTCTCTTTTGATCCTGTAACTCACATTGGAATAATCTTTTTTTAATTTGGCATTCACTAAGTGTATGTAGTACCTAATCATGATTGGCCAGCTTACCCTTTCAACTCACAAATGCTAATGAAGATGGTTTTATGTTGCAGGAATACAAGCGCAAGCTAGCCAGAGTTTCCCTGGTGCGCAAAGAACTCAGGTCCCGGATCCAGAGCCTGCCAGACTTGTCCCGATTGCCCAATGTCACTGGCAGCCACATGCACCTGCCCTTTGCAGGGGACATCTACAGTGAAGATTGATGACCAATCTCTTTCCAGGTCTCAGGACTTTGCAAGAGATGGAGACAGGTTAGGTGGATCGTCCTGTAGCGTTATTTTTGTATATTGTTGAGAGAGAAACACTAACAAAAGAAATGACAAGTAATTTATAAAATTGTTTAAAATATTGGTTTGTTTACTATTTTATTGGTAAGTTAACATGACTTAGTTTAAACAAAGTGTTGATCTCTGTGTGTTAATAAGCTCACAAACAGTGATTATTTTCAAAAGATCCTTTTGTAAATTTTTTTGATCCAGGGCTTTGTGAGAAATTCTTTGTTTCTATTTCTTCATGTGTTTTCAGTGGTTTTTCTCTTTTTCTTTTTTCTTCAGTATCTAATCACTGTATACTATGTAATTCCTAAAGGGGAAGAACTGATCAGGAGTTGGTTGAGACTGTATCATGGTGTAGTTAGGACTTGACTGTAGAGGGGACTAAATGTTCCAACATAATCTTCCTATTCTTCCCCCCAAAATTCTCAGTTTTCTGCTTCTCCATGCCTTCAGTTCGTATTCTCTAGAGGTCAGTAACTTAACACTAAACATGGATGTCACTTGGAGGGTCAGATAGAAACCTAGAGAACTTTCCCCCAAGAGCATTGTAGGGCTTCTATTCCAACTGCCAGTGTAGGATAAAAAGTGTTAAATAGTGGCTTCTTTGATTGAACTGCTTAGAACTATTTGAGTAGGTTAATATGACATGCTTTGGAACTGTTATACATTTTTGACATTCTATCAAAAGGACAGCTTTGGTTCTGGAACTGATTTCTATGTGTCTAATCAGTCTCCTTTTAACACAGTTGATCCCTTTAACAAAAAGCCATCTGTGGGATTAAGAGACACATTAAATAATGATACTTTAATTATTTCCTTAGCCATATAACTTTTAAAAAATAGTATTTTTAATTGTAATAGCTCAAGAACACAATATTCATTAATGTTCAGTAAAGTAGCTTGGAACATTTTTCATGTTTCCTTAAGGTTTTTGAATGACTGTATATTTGGCAATTAAGCAGTGCCACACTACAGGGTAGATCTGTTAAATTTTATATTTGTATATTTACAGTTACCAAAACAAATGTATTTTTACCTTTCATTTCTAACCCTGTGTGTTAGAGCAGTTGCATGCTCTCCTGCTTTTTAAACCACATTGTTAAGCTGTGGATTTGTACTCAATAATGACTTAGGATAAACATCTTTCCCTTCATTGCTTTATTTAGACATTTTCCTTCTCATTGTAAGTAGGTTCAAATTAGATAGTCAATAAAACATCTTTTAAATCCCACAAGCCAATTATGTCTCACTAGTCTGAATGGCTTCCCTCTGTTTCTTTGTCAGTATTAGAGATTATAGTTAAAATGGACTTACATGTGAAGAGGGCACACATTTATTTTTAATAGCCAGAGGTTCTGGAAACAGTGCTTTTAACAATTTGACCTCTCTCCAAAACAGAGACATGTAAGTAGTTCCCATGCAAAGATGGCTCATATTCCAAAGTTTTTTAGTCAACCTTGGAGACTTGGGGTTCATTTTCTTTTAGAAACAGTAAGTAGTTTTTGCTTCCCTAACACTATCACTGAAACTCACCTTGGAGCCAAATCTGCTTAGCCAGGAATGTCTTCAACTTGTTACATGCTTCACAGGTTACTACTAGTGGATCCTGACCAGCATTTATAGCATCTCTCTGAGGAAGTGGCGTGCGGCAGCCTGACTCCCATACTGGGGTGTCTGCCTGTGCTGTGTACTCTGTTCCTAGCTGTAGGAAATGGAGGAAAAAGATTCAGCAAAGCAGGAGAGGTAACAAATGCACAATCACAAACCTGGTTATACGAGTCATGAAAGTATACTGAGTAAGTTAGTTTTTATTGTTAATGTGAAAGCAAAAGTGTGTATGTTAATTTATTTTCCAATATCTTGACCTTATTTATGATCTGCTAAAGTGGCAATTTATCCATTCAAAATATATATTTTTTTCCATTTAAAACTAATTTATAAACTATTCCTGGGAAGATTTGAAATCTTTTAGAAGTTTGTTGAAATATTTTCACCATGCAAGACAGACTTCTTAGATACTGATTTTAATGCCAGTATCTGCTCTAAATATTTATGATAAAAATGCATTATTTTTGTAAAGAGCTTGATGAGATTTGTGATGAGTGGTAGTACTCAAGAACCAAATCCCACCCCTTGACCGATCTCCACAAACCTCAGTTGTGGTTAACTCATTAACTGGACACAGACAGGATGGTCCAGTGGAGAAGTCATCTTTTCAGCCATATAATAGTTAACATGGTAAGCCTTAGCAGCAAGCAGTCTTCCCTTCTAAAAGGAAGACTACATCTTCTCAAGAGATGGGCTTAGATGGGGGTGCTGTAATACCAAATCCTAAATCATGAGCATTTTCTCCACTGTGTACAAAGGCAAATCATGCATCTCTGAGTGCAGTTTGGTCTCAAGAGAAAAGCATGTCAGCCCACTTGCAGCAGGGGTGCTGTGGTTTGAATGGATGCCATCACTCTTTTCTCCACAAACAGTGCAGAGAGCTGTCTGGAATGGCAATATCAACAGATTCCCTGGCGCTCCCTCTCCTCCTCCTTCCATCACTACTGTAAGAAAAAGGACCAGGGGGCGAACCAGGAGTAAAATCAGTCATGCCTAGTAGCCAACTCCCGGTCTAGAAAACAATTCCACATGCAGCTGTTTTGGTACGTCTTTTTACATGCACTCTGCATCAGGGTTTTTCTGTAAGAAGTCCTTTAGAAATCAGCAAAAGCTGGGATGACCCGGGCATCTTGTTTTGCAAAATTAAAAAAACAGTTGTCACTGTAGATGAGCAACTCGTCTTTTTAAAGTATAGTTCTTGAACTGGTTCTGAGAAGTTTTGAAAGAAAAAACCTCCAAAGTATACATTAACTAATTGGCAAGATTAGAACTTCCTTTCTGAATTTTTCACTCAAAAAGTTACATTGTATGAAATATAACATAAAGCTACTAAACTGCTTTGTATTCTATTAAGAAATAGCTCCTAAAGGCGTAGTCTTGTTTCATAGTTGTTGCACTATATCAGAGCTTAAAATGTAAACCCAGTTCTTCTCTGTATAGAAAGGGAACATTGTGTTACTTAATGGATTTATTTATAGAGCCTTTGTTGCCAACTGTAATCCCGCCATCCATGCCAGTCTGTTCTGAGGTGGCGATAGCACAAGGGAAGATGACCTTTCCCTGTTTGTTTACCTCTTTTCGTTGGCTGTATCTGATGATGGTATAAGATGTTCTTAATAAAGTTTTATGTTCTTTTTGAAACGTGCAGGTTATTTTTGTGACTCTGATTCATTTTATATGGGCGAGGAGGGGGAAGAAGGGACTGGGAGGGAAGCATAGGACTGGAAGTGTTCAGTGATGTTTGGTTAGAGAAGCTGTGAAGGAGACTGCTTTACTTGGCCAGGGGTTCCCAAACTTCAGTGTCAGAATTACGGAGGGTTTATTAAACTACAGATGGTCTGGAATAAGGCCTGATGGTTTGTATTTATTTATTTATTTGACTCGGAGTCTAAGGCCTGATGGTTTGCATTTATTTATTTGAGTCGGAGTCTTATTCTGTCGCTCAGGCTGGAGTGCAGTGACACACTCACAGCCACTGCAGCCTTGACCTGCTGGGCTCAGGTGCTCCTTCCGCCTCAGCTTTCCCAATAGCTGGAACTATAGGTATGCCCTACCATGCTTGGCTAATTTTTTTATTTACTGTAGAGATGAAGTCTCGCCAGGTTGCTCAGGCTGGTCTTGAACCCATGGGCTCAGGCAATCCTCTCGCCTCTGCCTCCCAAGGTGCTGGGGTTACAGGCATGAGCCACTATGCCTTGCTTTGATGGTTTATAATTCTAACTTGATGCTGATGCTGCTGGGTTTAGGGACCACCTTCTGACAACCACTGCTCAAGACCAACTTTGTAGTCCAGGACTTGCTTCATAATTCAAAATATTCAAAGCAATTCCAGGTAATTAGTTAAGTATGGGTTTTGCAATTCCCTATATAGCAAGTTCCTTGTGGGCAAAGAAGGTAGTGCTTATTATGTGCTTTCACGTGAACAGATTCATTTAGTGCCCTGAGCTTCCTGAAGTCCATGCCCTTTCACCACTCCTTGAATTTAAAGCAAAACTGGGAAATACTAGGGCGTTGTTTGCCAGCTTCTTTGATAAGACTCAGCTGGGGCATTTGCACAAAGGACACAAACCTACAGTGTCAGAATTTCCTGTGATTCTTATCATCTATAAAGTTTGGGCCTTGGGCCTGTTCCCTGGTTCTCCATTCCTGGATGGCATCTGGCCACTTTAACTGAATCCAGGTGCTTCCCACTGCCACCCACACTTTTCCCTCTGCAGTAATAGGTTTTATGCAGTGGAACCTGTATCTGAAGACTGTTTCAGAAGATTTGGAATGGACCAAGAAATCTGCATTTTATTATTTTTTTGAGTTGGAGCCTCACTCTGTTGCCCAGGCTGGATGCAGAGACACGCTCATGGCCACTGCAGCCTCAACCTGCTGGGCTCAGGTGATCCTTCTGCTTCAGGTAGCTGGAACTACAGGCGTGTGCTACCATACCTGAATAGTTTTTTTTTTTTTTTAGTTATTATTGTAGAGATGAGGTCTCGTTGAGTTGCCCAAGGCTGGTCTTGAACCTCTGGGCTCAGGCAATCCTCTCACCTTGGCCTCCCAAAGTGCTGGGATTACAGGCTGAGCCACCACACCCGGCCAGAAATCTGCATTTTAAACAAGCTACCTGGATGATTCTGATGCAGGTAATACTTGGACTGCACTTTGGGAAACATGCCCTACGTAGCAAATGACAGTCTGTAGCATATAATGATGGAAGCCCACACATACCTACTGTGCACCAGGAACTCTTCCAAGCACTTCAGATAGCCTCTGTGATAGGTGCTCTGATTATTTTGCATATGGAAAACTAAAAGTGTTTAAGTTCTATGTGACTCTGAACAATTCAGAGGGTGAAGTTGAGATTCTAGCCTAGCTCTGAGTTTGACTCCAAGTCTGTGTTCTTTAACCACTACACTATGCAGCCTCTTACACTGACAATGTTGTGTCGCGGGCCTGCAAATCACCAAGTCCACATTTTGCATAACATGTCATATTATGGTGAAACTAACATTCACATTTAAAAGCAACATGTCAGCTAAAAGCACTACTGAAGGATGGGGACTGGTAGAAGGATGTTTCACCCAATTTTTAAAAAAGTATATATAATGACATGCATATGATAAATTTCAACAATTTTTAGTGTACTCTAGCATTATGTACATCGCCAGTATTGTGCAACCATCACTACCATTCATCTCTAGAACATTTTCATTTTCCCCAGCTGAAACTCTATCCTTTTTTTTTTTTTTTGAGTTGGTGTCTCACTGTCGCCCAGGCTGGAGTGCAGTGGCACGCTCATGGCCACCACAGCCTCAACCTGCTGGGCTCAGGCGATCCTTTCCGCCTCAACTTTTCAAGTAGCTGGAACTATAGGTGCATGCCACCATGCCCAGCTTATTTTTTGATTTATTGTAGAGATGCGGTCTCAACAAGTTGCCCAGGCTGGTCTTGGAACACCTGGGCTCAGGCAATCCTCTTGCCTCAGCCTCCCAAAGTGCTGGGATTATAGGCTGAGCCACTGTGCCTGGCCACGCTATACTATTTATTTACTTATTGATTGTTGGAGTCTCACTCTTTCACCCAGGTTGGAGGGCAGTGGCACACTCACGACCACCACAGCCTTGAACTGCTGGGCTCAGGTGATCCTTCTGCCTCAGCCTTCCAAGTAGCTGGAACTATAGCCATATGCCACCACGCCTGGCTAATTTGTTTACTTATTGTGGAGATGAGGTCTCACCAAGTTGCCCAGGTTGGTCTCAAACCCATGGGGCTTAGGCAATCGTTTTTCCTCAGACTCCCAAAGTGTTGGGATTATAGGCACGAGCCACTGTGCCCGGCCTACATTCTATGCTCTTTAAACAATAACTCTCCACTGTGCATGGTGGCTCATGCCTGTAATCCCAGCATCATGGGAGGTGGAGATGAGAGAATTGCCTGAGCCCATGGGTTTGAGACCAGCCTAGGCAACTTGTTGAGACCTCATCTCTACAATAAAAAAATTAGCCTGGCGTGGTAGCATATGCCTGTAGTTTCAGCTACTTGGAAGGCTGAGGCAGAAGGATCACCTGAGCCCAGCATGTCGAGGCAGTGGTGGCTGTGAGCATGCCACTGCATTCCAGCCTGGATGACAGAGTGAGACTCCAACTCAGAAACAAAACCAAACCACAAAAAAACAATAACTCTGTTCCCCACCACCACCCCAGACTCTGGCAACAACCACTCTACTTTGTCTCTATAAATTTGACCTCTAGCCGGGCTTGGTGGCTCAGCCTGTAATCCTGCACCTTGGGCGGCTGAGGTGAGTGGATTGCCTGAGCCCGCGGGTTCGAGACCCGCCTGGGCAACTTGGCGAGACCTCATCTCTACAATAAGTCAAAAAATTAGCCGGGCGTGGT
>CAUYQG010282185.1:0-19486 GCA_963574415.1 Tarsius wallacei | reverse complement strand
ATGCTACCACGCCCGGCTAATTTTTTGATTTATTGTAGAGATGAGGTCTTGCTTGCCCTGGTGGGTCTCGAACCCGCGGGCTCAGGCAATCCACTCACCTCAGCCTCCCAAAGGCGCGGGATTACAGGCTGAGCCACCGAGCTCGGCCAGACATATGTTTACTTTTTCCTGAATAAATACCTAGGAGTAAAATCTCAGGTTTACATGTTAAGTGTATGTTTAGCATTACATATAAAACAGCAATGTCATATTTTTTCACAATGATCATATAAATTTATTTCCCACAGCAATATATAGCCTTATAACTGCTCCACAAGTTTACCAACATTGGGAGTGTCCAGTTTTCTTTGTTTTTTGTTTTTGAGTTGGTGTCTCACTCTGTTGCTCAGGCTGTAGTCCAGCGGCACACTCACCGCCACCCCAGCGATGACCTGCTGTGCTCCAGTGATCCTTCTGACTCAACTTTCCAAGTAGCGGGAACTACAGACGCACGCTACCAGGCCTGGCTAATTTTTATTTTATTGTAGAGACGAGGTCTTGCCAAATTACCTGGACTGGTCTTGAACCCGCGGGCTCAGGCAATCCACTTGCCTCAGCCTCCCAAATCGCTGGGATTACAGCTGAGCAAACGAGCCCAGCCCTTTTTTAAAAAAAAAATTAGAGACACCAGGTGTTGTGTGCTAGTGTCTCATTTTGGTTTTAGTCATTTACCAGATGACTAGTGAAATACAGTGCCTTTTCTTGATCTTATTAGTTATTTATTTAAAGTTTTAAGAATGTGTTCAAATGTTTTGCCTATTTTAAAAAATATTTTATTTGTTAAAATTAATTTATTTATTATAGAGTTGTGAGGTTCAAGTGAGAATCTACTACATAAGTAGGCTGCATGTAAATGAAGTTTGGGTCTCTAACTGGCCCTCACTATTTCTGGCAATGGGCCAGTTACCCTTTATGCTGACACAGGCCTCTTGCCCTCCTTCCTTCTTCCCTCCCCTAGGAGTGCCCAGCAACTGCCAATCTCACCCTTGTGCTAATGTGACTAGTGTTCAGAGCCCACTTATGAGTGAGAACATGCAATATTTAGTTCTTTGTTTCTGTGATGGTTCACTCAATGTGATGGTCTCCAACTCCATCTAAGTTAGTGTAAAGTCCATGACTTTGTTCTTTTTGTGTAATACTCCATTGTGAATATGTACCACAATTTCTTTATCCAGTCCACTTTCAGTGGACAGCAGGGTTGGTTCCATGTTTTTGCTCTTGCAAATACTGTAGCAATACACACATGTATGCAGGTGTCTTTTTTGTAGAGCAATATATGTTTCCTCCAGCTGTGTTCCAAAGAGAGTTATTGCTGGATGATGTAGAAGATTAATTTTTAGTTCTTTCAGGAATCACCACACTGCTTTCCATAGAGGCTGAATGAGGAAGCATTCTCTTTTCTGCACATCCGTACCAACTTTTTTTTTACTTAATAAGGATGGCCATCATTACTGGAGTTAAGTGGTGTCTTATTGTAGTTTTGATTTATATTTCTCTGATGATCAGTGAGGCAAAATTTTTTTTCATGTGTCTGTTGACTGCTTGTACTTCATCTTTTAAGAAGTGAGTGTTCATGTCATTTGCCCGTTTTAATGTGGTTGTTTGTTTTTTTCTTTCACTTTGAGTTTCTTGCAGATTCTGGATGTTAGGTCTCTGTCTTATGCCTAATTTGCAAATATTTTTTTTTTCCATTCTGTGTGTCTCTTTACTCTCTTGATGATTTCTTCTGTTCTGCTTGTATAGTCTTGAACTTTGATACTTCCCACTTTGTTCCTTTTGTTAAGGATTGTTTTAGTTATCTGTGTTCCTTTTTTTGTTTCCATACGAATGTCTATGTTGTCATTTCCAGGTCCATGAAAAATTATGTTGGTAATTTGATGGGTATTGCAGTGAATCTGTAGACTGCCTTGGATAGAGTGGACCTCTTGACAATAGTGATTCTTCCAAACCATAAGCATTTTTTGTTTGTTTTTTGTTTTTCCATTTGTTTGTGTCATTCTTGATTTCTTTGAGCAACATTTTATGGTTTTCATTGTAACAGTATTTTACTTCTCTGGTTAGCTCTGAAAACATTCAAAAGATTATCAGAGATTACTATGAACACCTGCATGCAAATAAACTAGAGAATCTAAAGAAAATGGAGGATTTTCTCACATCATACGACCTCCTAAGTTTAAAACAAGAAAAAGTTGATACTCTCAACAGACCAATATCAATCCAGGAAATTGACTTAGTCATAAGAATCATCCCTGCCAAAAAAGCCCTTGATCATCTAGATGGCTTCCCAGCTGACTTCTGTAAGACATACAAGGAGGAGCTGATACCAATCTTACTGATAGTATTTCAGGAAATTGAGAAGGATGGAATTCTCCCTAACTCATTACATAAAGCTAACATCTTACTGATAATCAAACCTGGCAAAGACCCAACGAAGAAAAAGAATTATGGACAAAACTCCTTGATAAATATAGAGGCAAAAACTCTCAACAAGTCCTAGCAAATCATATCCAATAATGCATTTCTATACACCAGCAACAATCATCTATCTGACCAGGTGGAGTTCATTCCTAGGGTTGCAAGGCTGTTTTAACATTTGCAAAACCATAACATAATTCAGCACATCAACAGATATAAAACCAAGAACCACATGATTATCTCATTAGATACAGAAAGCGTTTAACAAAATCTAGCAGCCCTTCTTGATAAAAACCCTTAAGTATCTAGGCATAGAAGGAACATTTCTCCAAACAATAAGAGCCATGTATGATAAAGCCACAGCCAACATTTTGCTCAATGGGCAGAAGCTGGAAGTATTCCTTCTAAGAACAGGAACAAGATAAGGATACCCACTCTCACACCTCTTATTCAACATAGTACTAAAAGTCCTAGTCAGAGCAATCTGACAAGAGAAGGAATTCAGGGGTATCCGAATAGGAAAAATAAAGTTAACCTATCCCTCTTTGCAGATGATATAATTCTGTACCTAGAAAACCCTAGGGAGTCTATCAAAAACTTCTCACTGATAAAAAAAATGTGGTACATACACATGATGGACTATCATGCAGCCATAAATATGGACAAAATCATGAACTTCACAGCAACTTGGATGAACTTAGACTCTATAATACTGAGTGATCTATCACATAAACAAAGAAGTGAGTATCACACGTTCTCATTCATAAGTGGACCTTTAACAATTACTGTAATACTATAAGCAAAAGATTGGCAGTAGCAGGAAATTGCCAAATGGGGTTGGGATGTGGAATTGGCAGTAGTGAGAATCTGCTGGGGGAGGAGGAGGATGGGGCACACCTCATCAACAAGGGTACCTGCATAATAAACATTTGTATACCTAACCCTGAATTGTATGTACCCCACATCTTTAAAATAAAAAAAGTAAAAAATATACATTAAAAATATGATTGAACTTCAAATTCATGAAAATGATATACTGAAATGGCACTATTATATTAATCCACTTACACGAAGTTCAGGAAAAAGTCAGAGTAATCCATAAAGATAGAAATTATAAATGATTGCTGGTAAAAGAGGAGAATTATTTTTAAAATGGCACCAGAAAACTTTCTGGGGGCAATGAATACATTTTATATATTTTGGGAGGTGATATTATGTGGGTATACACAAATGTCAAAACTCATTTAACTGAATAATTAAGATATGTATATTTTATATGTTTTCCATTCTAAAAATATTAGAAAATATTTTAAAATTATATAGTGACTTATACCAATGTTAATAAGTAATACACTTACATTAGTAATAGATTGAGCTTTTATATACAAGTTGATGTGTTTCTATCACTTTATATTATTTTCCACTGATATAAATTCACATCCAAAAATCTATTAATATGATTAAAATAGTTTGTTAGTAAGTATTAACATGTAAGAAACCTAGTATATTCTTAAGAAAAATATCTAAAACTTAATTAGTTCTTCTCAGGTATCTATTCTTCTATATTAACTTAAAAATATTAATTCAGTTCTGTATTAGCCATAGGTCAGTGTTCTCCAAAGATAGAGAACAAGTAGAAAAAAATATATAATTATGAACAAATTTATAGTTATTATTTTATGTATATATTGTAAGCTTATAAAATTATTATAAATCAATTTATATTTCTAGATAATATAGATATTGATATGTACTAATATATAAAATATACATTTTGTATATAGGTATATGCTTATATAAATTAGTAAAATAATTTTAAGCGCTGAAAACTCTAAAGATCTATAGATGAAATGGAACTGATGGCATTATTCTTGTCTAAGTCTAAAGACATAAGACACAAGAGAACTGATAGGGTAAACGCCAGTCTGAGTCTCATTCCAAAGGCGGAAGACCACTGGCAACTGCCTGGCAGAGAAAGCAGATTTTTCCCTTAAACGAATATTTTGTTTTATTTAGCCCTTCAATAGATCAAATGAAGCTCACTCACACTAAGGAGGACAACTTGCTTTAACTCAGTTTACTGAATCAAATGTTGATATCTTCCCAAAACATGCTCAAAGACACACACTGAATAATTTTTGACAAAATATCTGGGTCCTCTGTAGTCTGGTAAGACTGATACATAAAATGATCTGTAAAAAGTTCTAAAAATAATATCATGAATAGGATAAAATATTTTATATTTTGATTTTTGAATACATAGTATTAATATGATAATGTGAGCTAAATTATAAAAAAACATACAGTTACCAGTTAAAAATGGTATAGTTACCATTTATCATTTTCTATATATTATTTTAAATTTATCTCCTAGAGATAGAATGCTAAAATAAATAAAATATCCTTTAGTTATCGGGTATATTTATCTATTATTTCTCATTCAATTTGTTAAAATAATGAATTATGTTGTTAGAGTTTAAATTAGTGATGCTATCTGGCTATTCTGAAATAATGCCTCAATTGTGTTGTGAGAGTCTTTTAATATTTTACATAATTCAATGTACTAATCATTCTACTTTAATTAATGAAATAAATGTATTGCTTTAAACTAAATATACGAGAAATTTGTAATGACAATTTTTGGTGATCTCAAATAGTTAATAATTTAAACAACTCATTCTAAGAAAAATGTATTTCTTAAATTTTTAACTCAACTGTACAATAATCAATGTAATTTCTGTAATGATATTTTTGTTATCTGTAAAAAAAAGTATTATAAAAAAGTATATCTTCAACACCTTGAGTAAATGAAACTGAATGTTTAGAACCATTGTTAGAAATTACATTATATTCAGATACTAAAGAAAACTAGATAAATTTAGACAGAGCAAAAAATAAAAACAACAAAAAAGTTTGCAAAAAATGTAGATCTAATCTATAATCATTTTGCTTACTATTACTGGTTCTGATATCAAGAATTATTTTATACTAAAATCTATTAAATATATATAATGAATCAATATTTCAATATGCTTCATGAATGTGTTCTATTCAAAAAATGTTCTCTATACTACAATAAATACCTATATGAGAAAGAAATATTTTTTTCTATTGACTCAGCTAATATTCTGAAGTCTAACTTATGATTATGACTTTAGCAACCATTATACAAACTTACAAAATTTTATTTTCCACTATTCCGAAAAAAATTATTGCAAGTTGGAGCAACTGTATATGACAGATCATTTTGTTAAATGACAAATATTGGATTTTCAGTTTATCATAGGTAAATAAACGTTGTATTTTATTAGGAAACATCACTTGTTTAATAGAAATTTACACCGTGAAAATTGACACCTTTGCCTTCTCCCCATGCTCCACTGTGCACACAGAATGAATCCTCAAGGTGAGGATATAGTAGCCGATGAGAGATACAAATGGAATATAAGAATCTGGAAAAGACAGATAAGACATAAAAGACTCATCAGAGCACAAAAAGTGGAAACCAAGGTATCTAGAAGGGAAAGAAAGCATCAAACAGACTTTATAATGGATTTGGGAGAAAGAACAATGTCTTCCAAAAAAACTTGTCAGGCTTATTGTACACTAAAGGGATACTTAATCATTGATAGTGCAATCTACTCAAAATTTATATGGTAGGATATCCTGCAACAAGCTGTCCCAAGAAATGATGCCTCACATCCTAAGTCTTCTTAAAATATCTTGAGTTGTGAGCATTTAAATAACAATATTTTTATGTATCAGTTACTCAATATTCTGATAGATAAACAGATATGAAAATACTGAGATAGACTTATTTGGTTTTCACACACAAAATATTTAAAACTACAACTTATATACCTTTAAATTTTAAACTCCTGAAAGAAGCTGGAATATTTTACTATAGGTGGTGAATATCATACTTGGATATGTTGATAAATAAAGTTTTTCTCCAATACTTGTGAAGTAATAGTTTCTGTGAAGTGTGTGACATGCCATATATTAAAATAAGAAAATTGTTCTTAGGTTTAAAATGCAATTAAAGATCATTGCATCTGTCTTTCAAATGCATTTGAAAAACACTTTGTAAGATTTAAAAAGTATTTAAAATCAGTGCACCATGCTAAGTTCCCCATTCTTGTAGTATGTTCCCTTTCATATTCCTTTATTAGCCTTAAAATTTCTCTCTCACAAATGTCTCAAATTATAGTGTGGCTTTTTTTTTTTTTCTCCTTTAAAAAAAATTTTTTTTTTACTTTTTTTCTTTTCTTCCCCCTCAAAAAAAAAAAATGAGTCACACCAACCATGATATATATATCGGGGGTTCGCCAAAAATATATATACATTTAAGACATGTTATCTGTGTATTACTTTTCAAAGTTAAATTGAATGACAATTCCAGTGTGTAGTATGACAATCACTAAGAAGTTGGCATTAATTAAATGAATGCTAGAATCACCAAGCCACAAGCAGGACAGTCAAAGAAAATGGCAGAAACACGTCCGTTGAGGAGTGAAAGACCATTTTGAACAGGTGCAGTTGAGTTCCCCCAACATTCTCCTGATTAACACCACTCCGCTTCTACCCATGAGGGAGCTTAAAGAAAGTAATGTACAGTAAAAAAAAAAAGGGCTATACTGGCAGTACTTCAGGAAGAAGTTGAAACAGCATGCTGAATGATACAAGTGGACACTTTAGTGAATGTTGCTCAAGCAGCAGCCTTTGATAATCAGAAGTGTCTGGATGCAGATGGTAACCAATTGAGCACCTCTTGTAATTGTAGAAATCAAACGTGACTTGTATACATCTTTTGTTATCAGTATGTATTGAGTATTACAATCTTAATACAGTTTTTTTCTTTCTTAAAATGTGTATACTTTTTATGGCACCCTCTGTATGTACGTGTGTGTATATATATATGTATATATACATTTTTTAGACAATATTAAAAACTATAGTTAATTAATTGGCTTTATTATTTTCAAACTTGGCAGAATGTTTTATTGCTATCATAGGTTTTTATTCTAATTTTAATATTTAGATATTTATTATAAAAACATGGCATATTGTAAAACTACCACCTGAAATACAAAGCATATCGAATTGCTCAGTAGTAATTAGATATTGAAAAACATCAAACCAAAAAAACAGTCTGTTTCCGAGAGAACCATTGAGAAACATCTGCCACTCCTAAATATAATTAAGTAATCAGCTAAGATGGGCCATGTGTTATTAAGCAGCTCTTCTTTAGTATATTTTCATCAGGTCTTTAATCACTTGTGAAGTAATAGTTTCTGTGAAGTGTGTGACATGGCATATATTAAAATAAAAAAAAAAAGTTCTTAGATTTAAAATGTAGTTAAAGATTGCTGCATCTGTCTTTCAAATGCTTTTTAAAACACTTTGTATAATGTAAAAAGTATTAAAAATCAGTGTGCCATGCTAAGTTCCCCATTCTTATAGTATGTTTTTTTTTTTAATATTCCTTTATTAGACTTAAAATTTCTTGCTCAGCAAATGTCTCAAATCAGAGCTTGATTTTTTTCTCTTCTTTTTTGTTATTCTAATTTATTTACTTTTTTCTTGTTTTCTCCTCCCCAAAAATGAACCACACCAACAATGATATTAATTGTAATATGATATTCTACTCATAAAACATTGTCTTTATCAAACTTTTTTCCATCTACTGTACACACTGTAAAATTAAAATAATACTCAGCTCTTCCTTTCCTTTGTTATCTAAAATATAAATGAGACAATGTTTCAGTCTAACAGACTGATGCCTTGAATCTTCTGTATTATTCATAATCAAATTTTAATCTGCATTACAATGTTACAAGTCATTTGCCTGGATCTGCCACAAAACTTGTTTCCTCAACCAAGGCTCAGGATCAAGTATTTGCTGTTTTATCTCTAAAATGGTTTCCTAGTCAGGAATATGTTGTTTTCTACCACTCATTTATTTTCCACTTATCTTAAGCCTAAATGAGATATTCTTTCACAGGCTTTTAAAAATGACCTTTATTCATATTAATCAGTACTTACAATCAATTCTGTTATCCATTCTGTTTTTTTCTTATGGAATCAACAAACTTTACCAGTGATATATTTCTAGTTTATGAGATTTAGAAAAAAAAATCTATTGTCAAATTTCCAGGAACATCTCTTTGAGTACATAAAATTTTTCATGTGGACTAGATTTGAAAATATGAAATATACATAACATTATTTGCTAATCCCCCAAATTTATAATAAACAATATATAATTAATATAAAAATAAATGTATAATGCTGTTAGATTAAAGGGTTGTTAGCAGAAAATAAAATGTGAGCCATTCATAGAAATTGAAAGCATATATGATCATATTAATAAGATGAGAAGAAATGTTACCCAAATATATGCAAGATATTGGTAAAATAAAGGGAATTGATCCAGAATAATTCTGAGATCATAATAAGAAATATGAAGAGGAGATGACAATAAAACTTGTTAGAATAGTTTTATTTATTTATTTTTTAGTTGGCATCTCACTCCGTTGCCCAGACTGGAGTGCAGTGGCCGCTTCCGGCCACCACAGCCTCAACCTGGTGGGCTCCAGCGATCCTTCCACCTCAACCTTCCGAGTAGCTGGAACTACAGGCGCGCGCTACCATGCCCAGCTGGTTTTTGATTTATTGTAGAGGTGAGGTCTCACCCAGTTGCCCAGGCGGGTCTCGAACCCGCGGGCTCAGACAATCCACTCACCGCAGCCTCCCAAGGCGCGGGATTGCAGGCTGAGCCACCGAGCCCGGCTAGAATAGTTTTATTTTTAAAGATTTCTCTTGGAGAAATTATACAATTCTGAATATAAATTTAAATAGTACATGAAAAAAATATGGAGAAAGAAAACAAACCCAAAGTAGAAGCAGCAAATATTTCTCCTATTTATTTTTTACTAAGTGCGTACCAGCTGTGTATGCCAGTTTATACAGAGTCACCAGAAACACTGCCATTAAAAAGAGAGTTACATGCATAAGATTTGTATCAACTCAGACAAACAAATACATCATTATAAGGTACAAATGCAGAGACAATTTGTAAATAAAATGTTGGTAAACAGCTTTACTTTTCAAAAAAGAAGTAATATAGAGCATCTACTTTTATTTTGTTTTTGTTTTCTCACAAAACATTCACCTCTCCAAAAAAAATGTTTGCAATGTGCCAAAAAGCACATGAAACACTCCATATGCTTAGCTATTAGAGAAAGAGAAATAGGAAATTTCATTAACTAGCAATATAGACTAGCGGTAAGACTGATAATACCAAGGGATGAGGAAGCAGAAGAGCTGAAACTCAAACATTCCTGGTGGGAATGGAAAATAATAAAGCCATTTTAGAGAAATGTTTTGCAGTTTCACTTATCATATGATCTAGACATTCTTATGTTATTTTGTTTTAATTGCCACACAATAATTGTACATATTTGTGAGGTGAAGTGTAGGGTTTCAATACATATATACATTGTGAAATGATCGAATCATAGTAACTAGCATATATATACCCTCAAATATCTGTCATTTATTTGTGTCGATAAAGTTAAAAATTGTCGCCATTACCTATTTTGAAGTATTCAATACATTATTGTTAACTGTAGTCACCCTGCTGTGAAATACAGCCCAAGAACCTATTCTTCCTATTTAATGTAACTTTGCACCCATTTACCAACCTCCCTTGTCTCCCCTCATACTTCCCACCCTCAAGTAACCACTATTTTACTCTCTACTGCTACAAAATGTCCAACTTTTTTTCTATCTCTTTTTCTTTTCTTTTCTTTTCTTTTCTTTTGAAAGCTGGATTTATTGAGAGTACAGAAAAGCTCCTAGAGCAGGAGGGGACCCAAGAGGGTTGCTCTTCTAATTTCTCATAACTTTTTAGATTCTATATATGAGTGAAATGATGTGATTTTCCTTCTGTGTTTGGATTATTTCACTTAACAATGTCTTATAGGTATCACTATGTTGCTGCCAGTGACAGGATTCATTTTCATGGCTATATAGTATTCTGTTGTTTATATAAAGCCACATATTTTTTATTCATTCATTTTCTGGTGGACATTTAGATCAATTCCATATTTTGGCTAACGTGAATAGTGCTGTAATAACCATGGCAGTGAAAATATATATTTGATATATTGTTTTTTTTTTCCTTTGAGCATATATTTTGTAGTGAGATTGTTTAATTATATGGCAGCTGTATATTTTTCAGGAACTTTCATTCTTTCATTCTGTTATCCAGAATAACTATACTAGTTTACATTCCCAGCAACAGTGTGGAAGTGCTCCTCTTTTCCACAATCCTCACCAGCATTTGTTATTTCCTGTCTTTTTTATAATAGTCATTCTAGCTGAAGGGAGGTGATATCACATTGTGGATTTAATTTTAATTTTCCTACTCATTAATAATCTTGAACATGTTCTCATATATCTGCTGGTTATTTTTTTGTCTTCTCTTGAGAAATACCTATTCAGATCATTTACTTATTTCAAAATCTTTTTTTCTTTATGCTATTGCATTGCTTAAGTTTCCTATATATTCTGAATATTAACTCCTTGCCAGGTGCTTAGTCAGCTTATATTTTATTTCATTCTGTAGTTTGGTTCTTTACTCTCTTGATTGTTTTTTCTTTTTTTTTTTTTTTTAATGTACAGAAACTTTTTAGTTTGATGTAATTCCATGTGCCTAATTTTACTTTTGTTACCTGTGTTTTTGAGGGCTTATTTTACAAAAAAAAAAATTCTTGCCTGGATCAATGTCATGATGTGTTTCTCACAATAATGTTCTAGTTATGGTCTTACATTTACATTTTTAATCTATTTTGAGCTAATTTTTGTAAGTAGTAAGAGATAGGTCTGCATATGTATATCCAGTTTTTCAAGCACCATTTATTGAAGACACTGGACTTTTCCCAGCATGTGTTCCAGGCATCAATGTCAAAAATCAGTCCCCTGTAAGTACATGGATTTTTATCTGGGTTTTCTATTCTGTTCCATTGGTTCAAAATGCATATATTTGCCAGCACCATGCTGTTTGGTTTACTATTGTTGTGTAGTATATTTTAAAGTCAGGTAGTATGATGCCTCTGGTTTTGTTCTTTTTCCTCAAGGTTACTTTTTCTATTGGGGGTCTTTTGTCATTCCACATAAACTATAGAATTGTTTTCTCTATTTTGGTAAATAATGTATTTGTTATTTTAATAAGAATTGCAATGAATCTGTAGATCACTTTGGGTAATGTAGATATTATAATAATATTAATTTGAATACATGAGCACAGGATTTTTTTTATTTATTAGTGTCATCTTCAATTTCTTTCACCTATGCTTTACATTTTATTATGGATTTTCTTCACTTTCTTAGTTAAATTTACTCCCAGGTATTTTATTTTAGTTATTGTCAGGGGATTGATCACTTGATTAGTTTTCTAGACAGGTATATAAAAATGTTACTGATTTTTGTATGATGAACTTGTATTCTGAAACAACTGAAATTGTATATATGTTCTAACAGCTTTTTGGTGGATTCTGTAGAGTTATGATGTAAAAGATCATGTCAACAAAAAACAATGACAATTTGTCTTTCTCCTTTTCACATTAGATGTCCTTTATTTCCTTCCTTGGTCTAATTGCTCTGACTAGGACTTCCAGTATTATAATGAATAGAAATGAGGACAGTGGGCAGGCATCTCTGCTTGAGATTTTAGAGGAAGCATTCTCAGGTTTTCTCAGTTTATTATGATGTTAGCTGTGGGCTTAGCATATATGAATTTTATTATGTTGAGGTATATTATGTTCTTTCAATATTTAATTTATGTGGGGTTTTATCATGAAGAGAGTATGGATTTCATTTAATGCCTTTCTGGATCTATTGAGATGTTCATATGGTTTTGTTCCTAACTCTGTTAATATGATAACTTTTTTTTTTTTTTTTGTAGTCAGGCTTTCATCGTCCTGTGTTCAGATAATACTTCCGCTTCAGCCTCCTGAGTAGCTGGGACTACAGGCATGTGCCACCACACTAGGTTAATTTTCTTTTACTTATTATTATTATTATTATTTTAGAGATGAGGCATTGCTATGTTGTCCAGGCTGGTCTCAAACATCCAGGATCAAGCAATCCTCTTGCCTCAGCCTCCCAAAATCCTGGGATTACAGGTATAAGCCACTGTGCCTAGTCAGTTAAAGTGAAGACAATTACATACAAAATGACAATTTATTTTTTGAATTATAAAATAAATCAAATTAAAATTTAAGAAAAGAAGCAAAGACTAGAGAATCAAAAATGCAAGTATCATGTAAGCAGGTAGTTACAGTATACATGTAGTAATATAATACTTTATATTAGGCTATAATAAGTTGGTAACATATACTATGAACTCCAAAGGAGCAACATAATGCCAAACAAACAATTATCATAAAAAGATAATAAATACATAGATTAAATATTGAAAGAACTAAATTAATTTTTTAAATTGTGAGGTCAGATTTAGTGGCTCATGCCTATAATTCCTGTACTTTGGATGTTCAAGGTAGGAGAACTGCTTAAGCCCAGGAATTCAAGACCAGTCTAGGCAACATAGTGAGGTCTAATTTTTAAAATAAAAAAAATTAAAAATTAAAAAAATTAACCAGACATGGTGACACACACTTGTAGTCCCAGTTACTCGAGAAGCTGAGTCCAGGGTTTTGAGGCTGCAGTGAGTTATGATCATACCACTGCAATCTGGCTTAGGCAACAGAGAACTTGACTTGGGGGAAAAAATATGTATGGAGAGAGAGAGAGAGAGAGAGAGAGAAAAGAGAAAAAAACTTAGCACAACAGGTGTGGCTTTTTATTCCTTGCATGTTTCCAAAAAAGTCTAGGAATGTGACTTACCCTTGACCAAACCCTGGATAAAGTGGCCCTCAGTAGACATAAGAATGCCAAGAATGATGATATACACCTAGTTTTTTGTAAGTGTCCTAAACTGTGGTCATCATAGCTGTTTGTACAGCCATATGTTCCTAGGTGAACTGTGCTTTATAACCGACTTAAACTCTAAGACTCATTGAACTTCACTGTGAAGAGAAATTGTACACATATTCATAGTTGGCTGCTAAGCCGAAAGCACACCCGACCAGCTACAGACAGAAAAAGATTCAGAAGTCTATACCTGACTACTCTGACTTTTGTCAATGCATATATTTCCTTACTTCTTTGAGTTTTTTGCTAGAATAATCCTCAGTCATGAGTATAACCTATGATGTATTCAGGTAAGGCTTTTGAGCAAACAGTAAACCTGAGAGTGGTCTTGAGACTGCCAAAACATAGAGATAAATGAAGAAAAAGTAGTTATGTGAAATATTAAAACTCATCTATAGTAAAAATTATATTAATTATAAACAGTTTAAAAACTCAATTGAAAGGCAGAGATTGCAATATTAACTAAAAATAACAGGAATAAATTTTATACTGTCTATAAGAATCCCATTTAATTAAAAATAAATAGGTCTATTATAAAAATAAAAGGTAAAAATGCCAATAAAAAAGAGATAAATTAACCACATTAATCTAAGAAAATTAGATGTCAGAAAAATGAAAATTTCCTAGAATAATAAGTGTCATTTCATAATAATAAAAGGATCACTTCATTAACCTAGCTTTAAAATGTTCAAGCATTTAATAACAAACCTTTAAAATATATGATAGAACTAAAAAAAAATAACTAGACATATTCATAATCACAGATTTCAACAACTTTTCATTAACTGATCAAGAAAGTAAATGGAATATCAATAGGTTTGGAAATAGCTTAAGCAATACTGTGGACCAACTTAAAGTAACTGAGACTGTTGTGAGCTGTGATCATATTATTACACTCTATCTTAAGCAATAGAGTGAAACCTTGACTCAAAAAATAAAAAAAAAGTAAATAAGAAAATAATAATAATTTTAAAATCTTAGCAAAACAGGTGGCTTTTGATTCCTTTCATGTCTCCAAAGAAGTCTAGAAATGTGACTTACCCATGGCCAAATCCTGATAGGTGGCCCTCAGTAGACACAGGAATGCCAGACATGATGATATGCATTACCCAGTCGTTCCCCTCCTATGTACTTAGCCATAATTAATTAAAGCATATATTCACACAAAAACCTTTATACAGGTGTTCATAAGAAGCATTATTTATTTCTCTCTCTCTTTCTTTCTTTCTTTTTTTTTTTTTTAGTTGGAGCTTCACTCTCGTCACCCAGGCTGGAGTGTAGTGGCACAATCATGGTCACCGCAGCCTCAGCCTGCTGGGTTTAGACCATCCTTCTGCCTCAGCCTTTCAAGTAGCTGGAACTACAGGCGCGCACCACTATGTCTGACTAGTTTTTTGTATGTGTGAGTTATTGTAGAGGCAATGTCTCACCAAATTGCCCAGGCTGGTCTTTAAACCCTAGGTTCGGGCAATACTCTTGCCTCAGCCTCCCAAAGTGCTGGGATTACAGGCTGAGCCACCGCGCCTGGCCAAGAAGCATTATTTCTAAAAATAAAGAATTCAAACATGTATAAATAAGAAAATGAACAAGCATCCATACAACAGAAGTCTACTCCTGGATTTAAAAATGGAATACTGATATACATTACAAAATGAATGAATCTGAAAATAGTATTTTGAATGATAAAAACCAGAACTATGGAGTATTTGCTAAGTTTCTAGAAAACAAAAAACTGCAGTAACAAAAAGCATATTAGTGTAGTGGGGAAGTGTGGGAATAGAGAAGAACACTAGGAAAGTTTTTGTGTAATATTTTCCTTATATTGATTATAATGATGGTTTTACGACTATACATATATGGTGAAGCTCCTTACAATTGACATTCTACAGAAGTGAAGTTCATTGTACCTGGATTAAATTGTAACAAACCAAACATCAAGAACATATTATATTTAAATTGGTACAATAAATAGTATTTTTATCACCTATATTTTACCAATAGTAGCAGGTAACAAAATCTGTTTTAAAATGCAATTCATAAGTACATGCAAAAAAATATAACATATATACAATTTATAAATACATATAAGTATTCCTAAATAAATGGAGAAATATACACTCGAGTTATATTTACATTTGAAGATCTTATAGTCATCTTTAATTTAATATTTCTAGACTGATTTCTCTAACTCTTCTTACTTGGCGCTCTCACTACCTGATGTTATAAGCTTTTTGGCTCAGAGTAACATTAAATAACATGGCAATTTGTTCACTTACAAATGCCAGAAAAATGGTGTGACTGTTTTGTTCCTCTCTCTCTATAACACTTGCACACTCAATCTTGACTCAATTTTATGGGTTTCATTTTAAAATATTTCATTCTACTTCTTTCTATCTGTGCTTTCATAAACCCGTGCGAGAACAATATAGCTCCCTTCATGGACATGGAAATATTCTTCTTTTTATTTTTATTTTTTTGAGTTTCAGTTTTACTCCATCTGACAGCAGCAATTTAAACATTGATTCCCACTGTCATAAGAAAAATATAAGCATTATATAAATTGCTTTATACAGTTAATCTGACGAATATTTACCACAAGCTACTAAACCCTCTTATCAGCATTATTATAATTCTGTGTCAGCAATGCACTGACCTTGCATTACCTTTTTAATGGATTATTTTTTTCTAGTATGTTTATGTATCTTTCTTCCTGCTGTAAAACTAATTCTCACTCACCTCTGATGTAACTCATATTATTTATATATGCTTCCATTTCAATATAACTTCTAGTGTGTCTCGCTCCTTAAGCTTTATCTGGATTGAGACTTACTTGTGCTTTCTTTCATAGTGTCATTTAGACTTTTATCAGATAACACATCCATACATTTAGTGTCATGAATACGGAGATCCATGAGGACAAGCACTTTATTTGCCTCATTATATTCTAATTTCCTGGAACACAAGGTAATATAGTAAACATTCATTAAATACATACATGTCTAATAAACCTCCAACTCCATGCAGATGAGGAAATTGAGGTCTGGAACATTCATAAGTTCCCAGTTAAAGACCAGAACTATTAGTAGTAATCAGCTATCTTGATTTGTGTTTTTTTTTTGTTTGTTTGTTTTTGTTTTTTACCTATTACACTGCAATAACTAAAAGTAAAGTAAGCTACTGAAATAAATCTATCTCCAAATTTTAGATACTTAACACTTTATTTCTCCCTTACTTAATAACCTGGTGTGGGTGTTGCAGATTGGACATGTCTTCAAGTTATCATACCTTCCAGTTTGGAACCTTCAGTTCCAATGGTTACTGAGTGTATGCCAAAGTTCGTCTCCATTCTATCCACGTGGAAGGGAAGATGAGTAAGAATATTATCTGTGGGGGATTTTTATGGGCCAAACCCGAAGTATTACATATTTCTTTCACATTTCACTTACCAGCATAGTCTCATACACTTGTATAACTGTGAGAGAAATTGGGAAAAGGAGTCAGGCTGTGTGGAAAAAAAAAAAAAGAAAGAAGGAAAGAAAGAAAGGAAGAAAGAAAGAAAGAAAGAAAGAAAGAAATAAAGAAAGAAAGAAAGAAAGAAAATAGTGTCTGTAATATACAAAATGTTAGGTATAACCCAGTGTCTAACAGATTGTGTTCAAATTTGATGGGCATAATTTAAATCTTTTAGCAGAATAATGATATTTCTATATAATTTGAAGGCAGTAAAATTGAATTATTTCTTCTAAGTAAATACCTTAGAATTCACTACTGAAAAAATCAGTATCTGAATTACATTTCTAATTATGTTAATTTTAAAAATTGTAATTCTTGTCTTGCTTTATAGTTTCACACTTATTAAGGTGGTCAGAGTAATGATTTAATTTATTCAAAGGATGAATTATCATTAGTATTATTGAGGTTAAACTGTTCTATAATCAAATAAGGATATTTTTTAAAATTTTATTTAAAAAAAAATGCTTTATACCAACTATCAATACTTAATTCTTCCCTGTTCAGAAAGAAATACTTAATATGGTTTAGGATTAAAATATTATTGTAAATAATGCACAAAAAAGTACAATGTATTGCAAGTTGGTTGACTGAAATTTTACTACAAATTAAAATAGTGAAAAAGAGTAATATACATTGTAAATAATGTATATTCAAGAACCATAAGTAATTTTAAAATCAATCTCATTTTTAATTTTATCACTACTTTCTTGTTTAAAAGTAACTTTTGTTTTTAACAAAAGTGTATTGTCATGTAAATGCATACTCTTGTGTTGCCTATAATTTTTTTTTTTTAACTTTACTATTGCGAAGATAAATTCCTGGAAAAAATATTCTGTTTAAGTTTATACAGTTGTAAGAGCAATTGAGAGATGACAGTCATTTGCATTCATTCTCAGTTTCAATTCGTGTCTGGAGAAAATACCAATTTAGTTTCCCTGGGCCGATGGTCTGGGCCAATTTCCTTGGCTATGCTTCTGCATATTTTGACAACCCTGGTCAATATTACATGAGCATCTCTGCCAATAATCAGAAAGTAATTTTAAAAATACATATGTATTTCCTTTAAAGATAATGTCAAAAAAATTAAGAACAATTTCTGTGATTATGTAATTTTATTGTAATTTATTTTTCTGATAAGGCATACCTATTATTTGATTTTCCTTGTTATTTAATGGCCGTGTCCATTTGTTTCATGTTGTAAATGGCATGTTCACTTGTTCATGTAAACAACTTGATTAAAATATATTATAGAATTAATAAGTCCATATAAGTAACAGTGATTTATCAATGATGATTTTAAAGTATTCATGGTGCAACAAGTAGATGTGAATCTTCTTAGAACTCAGGAACTAGTTCTTCCTATTCAGTTCTAGGAACCCTCTCTGTGTGCTCCTTATTATCAAATCTGCTGTTCATCACTGATTTCATAGCTATCATCACAATAAAGAGGTGCTAACACTGTAATTATCAACAATGTCATGGCTATTAGAATTTGTTTGTATTGAAACAGTATATAGCACCTCTTGCCTCTGTCTCCTTGGTACCATTGTTTCAATGCTGATAACATAATTAATCATGGTGCTGTATCATACAATATATCATTAATGAATATAGACTTCCAATTACATCTCAAGTTTTATTGTTAATTTTTTTATTGTTATTAAGTTCTATTGTTGATGAGCACAAAAGTAAGTCTCACCCAGGGTCTTCAGAAAAATAAAAACTATAAATCACCTTTGTCTATATTAAATTTACCATTTAGAATTTTACAATATAAATGCAGAACAACACGTCTTCCAATTGTATCCGCTCTTGAACTCCTTGGGAAAAATTACTGCATTCTTAGACTATCATCTCTTCAATATTGAACACACCCCTGCCTTACACTCACCACTGTAAGTCGTAAAAATAAGCAATTTTTGAACAGATAAAGGAAATATGTTTCATTTGTTATAGAGATGTCTAGTCCAACATAGGTTAAAAAACATGAAAGCGCATGACATTTCCAATACAGTTGAAATCAAAAGAGGTTCTTGATTAGAAAGAGCCATTGGTGACACAGAGACAAAATTTTTGAAAGACTTCAGAGAACATAGGTCAGCTACCCACAGAAAATTGCCTGATACAAGATGTAGAAATTGTGGGAAAATTTAAGTTACCACCCTGAATTAGGGTAGCAGATGATACACAGAAAAACAAAAAGGCAAGCCACAAAATTAGAAAAAATATATGAGATACATATATCCGCCAATGCATTTGACCCAACACAGGTAAAAAACTATGCTATTTAATAATAATAAGATAACCAATACAATTTAAAATATTCAAGAACTTAGCCGGGCTCGGTGGCTCAGCCTGTAATCCCGCGCCTTTGGGAGGCTGAGGTGAGTGGATTGCCTGAGCCCGCGGGTTCGAGACCCGCCTGGGCAAGTGAGACCTCATCTCTACAATAAATCAAAGAATTAGCCGGGCGTGGTAGCGCGCCCCTGTAATTCCAGCTCCTTGGAAGGCTGAGGCGGAA
>CAUYQG010282177.1:0-18558 GCA_963574415.1 Tarsius wallacei | reverse complement strand
ATTTTGGAAAATGTTGCCTTAAGCACTCTCTCTTAAATTAAATGTATTTGGTTACATTGCTTTTGCATTTCTTATATTAACATTTGCCCTCCTTAAATGTGTCCATCTTGTTTTAATACTCATCTCAGCATGCTTTCATCTTTCTGGTACCCAAATGCCAGAACACCCAATTCATATTTCAGCTGATATTTCTCTGTGGTCATTTAGAGTTAGACCATCATCAATCTTCTCTTAATATAATGCTTTTTAATACAGAGTATAATGTTATGCTGTCCCAAAAGTCATGTTAAACTATAGATTCAAGGTATATTTGATGTTCATTATTACTTTTGGATTTCATCCAAAATGACTGTTCTTTATGTTCCACGTTCCTTAGGATATTTTCATTTCACATTGGTCTCCTGATGCATGAGTATGCATTTTCCAGGCTTAGTATTTTTAGAGAGCTCAGGCTCTATAGAGAAAGAGTTGTTTCATACCATTAGCAACACTGATCACATGAAAACTGTATCCAGGTGCTATTCCTGTAGTTCAAAGTGCTTGCTTTTCTTCTGTGTTTTTTTTCCTGCAATTGACAATCAATGTTTAACAACTTGATTAATCAAAACACCATAACAATTGATGATGTTCTCAAATGTTTCACTGATTATGTTCTAAAATTCTTATAAGCATATTTTCATTTAATATTTGAGGCTCAGTGAATGTGACAAACACAAAGGCATTTAGAGAGCTTTCTTTTAAAGAACTTACAAGTGTATCATTAAAATATTTAAACAAACCATACTATACATTCATTATTAATTTTTTATTAGATTATGAGCAGAAGTTTTACTTTGACTGGAATTAAATACTGCTCAGAAAATATCCTGCTATAAATATTTTCTTTGTACTCAAGATGATAAATTGCGTTTGGTCTATTAAAATACGAAATCTCATAGACTAGTTGAACCACAGCCTAGATCAGAGAAATTGCTAGCATTAACGTGCCCTTTATAGAGAATATTTAGGAACCTTTGATTTATTGACTAATTAATGAACATTTGAACATGTGAAAATTAAAGCAATTTTATTTCTTATGGCACTTGATATCAATGAGACTATACTGACTTTCTGAGGGATACTTAACCAATTAGTTTGTTTTTCAGTCTCTAATTATTTCATCAGCAGACTTAAAAAAATAATTATCACTGGATTTTGTTTAATGAGGTTGATCTACTTCCACATCATGTAAATGTCTGTGGTAAGAAAAATCCTTCTTTAATTGATTCTGTTTTTGATATTTAAATCTAGATCTGCAATCCTTATTTTATTTTGCCTTTTACATTTTGCTTTCAAAATTTTACCCTAACGGCACTGGGAGTCATCATTTAAACCAGTCAACATGGTACTCTATTAAAATCTTTCCTTTACACAACCTGTCCCTATGGATAGCAGATAAAGCCCATGTAAGAAACAACAAAACTCTCTGTACATTAGTTGGTTAATGATTGTGAATTTCTCAGCAGGTCATTTACATTGACAACGAACAAACATTTGAAATTGTATTATTTTAGGTTATTTTATTTTTCCCCATGTGTATCCTTATTACATGAAGGGTGATTAAACTAAATAGCAAAATGTAGCCTGTGTTTATGTCCATCACACAGTTTGAGCTCAGTGAATATGTGCTGAATATTGTTTCAAATTCTTTAAAACTATTATCAAGAATAACCGTGAGTATAAACACTACTGGCTTTAACACATTTATAATTTATCTGCCAGTAGTTCACATATGTATTCGTCCAAGGAGTATTTATTGACGCTTACTATGAGCTAAGACACTGTTCAAGATGTTGGTAAAGCAAGCAGCTAAACTGCCCACTCTTTAGGAGCTCTCATTTTAAGATATGTCATTTTAAACTGTATCTGTGCCATCTCTGCCTTCATGGAACGTAGGCTCTAAACACACCAAAAAACATGCAGCGAGATATTAGCCCCAAGCATGTAATTAACATTTCAATGAAGTTATCTATAATATTTATTGGTTAGCCTAACTCTGTATTGACCATTGTAATGTTAATTAAATTTGTGGACCAGTATCAGGATAATTTTAGTCAAATAAAATGTTCCACTTCTATATCCACTTAATGATAGTCTACTTCTATTTCTTTTTTGAATGTTGGGAGAAAACATTCTGAGTTACTGTAATTCTGAGCAGACAAGGTAACTTTAGTGATCTTTCTCATTTCAGTAGGATCTTAATCACAAAGTATGGTTCAGTGACCTCAGGACCTCTGGCGTCTATTTCCTCCATATGGGTCACAGTCAATTTTTTAAAAGTTTTTAGAAATGGGGTCTCACTATGTTCCCCAAGTTGGTCTCAAACTCCTGGGCTCAAGCATTCCTTCTGCTTCAGCATCTTGAGTAGCTGGTAGCTAGGATTATGAATGTGAGCCACTATGCCCAGCAATAGTCTAATTTCAATTTATATTTCTCATAAAAATATTTAATCATGTAACCATTGGGAAACAGTTTGCCTACCTTTTTTTAGTCATTGAAAGTGAAATGTCATAGAATGGATTATTTGGTGAAAATATTCACCTCTTAGGTGAATGTGGATACTTTTACTGTTCACAAACACACACAAAAAAACATTGAGAACAGCTTCCAAACAAAAATATTTATGAATACAATAACTTGGCTCTAATTCTCTCATTTAATGAAATTAATATACATCAAAAGATAAAGAGAACTTTCATTCTATGAATAATACTTTCCTTGCTATAGGCATGTTTATATTTCAACACATTATTTCTTCTTTCTTGCTTTAAATGCAGCATGGATGAAAGCAGAATGAACTTTAGTTAAAAAAAGTCTCATTGTCTTTCTTTACTGTTTCTTTCTGAGATTACATTTTTTTAAAGTAATGATGTTTTTTATATATATATATATATTTTTTTTTTTTTTCTCTCTTATCATCTTTTCAACATTCCTGTTGACTTCTAAAAATGTCTTTCAGGCCAGTCTTCCAGCTTACTAATTCATTCTCTGACTTCATTTATTGTGCTAATTATTCTTTATTCTAATTCTTACTGTACTTAGAAAACTTCTACTTAAAAAGGTCTTACTCCTGTTTTGAGGATCATTATTAAGCCTATTTTAAAACTGTCGCCTGTCTCTTTCAATAATTCTGTTGCATGTGTTCGATATTATTCAGATTTGTTTGTTTGCTTGTTAAACAGGGATTGTTCTCCTCTGGTATATAAAATGTTTCCTGAGGGAATGCAGGTTCTGTTTCACAATGTACATTAAATAAGGATAAAAGATCAAGCTCTAGTTTTCACTCTTACCTGTGAGTTTAAGAGGAGAAATGGGAAGGATGCTGGGGATGAATGACCGTGGGCAGCATTGAAGCTCTGTCATTACCCTTGCATATTGACCACGTCAGAAACTCACTTTTAAATCCTTCATCTGTGAGAAGTTATCTATCAAAAATTTATGAAGCAATAGTGTTGGGCGGAGACAATCTTTTAGAGATATAATCAATAAGCCTTGGTGGTTGAAGGGTAAGAAAGTAAACAAATGTCTCAGGGAGGTTGCCTTCACCTATTTTTATCAGATTCTTTCATCAGCAAGACTTTTACCTGTTGTAATATTGTACCAGCGACACACTTCAGCCTGGACTGCTTTCTGTTTCTGCTGCAAAGGAGCAGGCTTCAATCCTTCTAAGGCAATACGGGGGAGAGACAAGAACAGAAATTAAAAACTTTTCTCTATTTTAGACTGAATGTGTCTCACCAAATTCATATGTTGAATCCCTGACCCCCAATATGACTATGTTTGAAGATAAATCCTTTAAGTAAGTAATTAAATTGAGTCAAAAGAACAGGGTCCTGATCTAATAAAATTAGTGTTGTCATATAAACAAACACCACCTTTCCCCTCCCCCTCTTTTTCCTCAAGCCCACAAAAAGGAAGAGGTCATGTGAGCACACAGCAAGAAGAGGACCATCTGCAAGCTAGGAAGGAAACCATCACCAGGAACTGAATCAGCCAGCACCTTGATCTTAGACTTCCTAGCCTCCATTACCGTGAGAAATAAATTTCTGCTGTTTAAGCCACCCAGTCTGTGGAATTTTGTTATGGCAGCTCAAGATGACTTCCAACCTGTCTTCCAACCCAGATTGCCACCAACACCAGTTCCTAACAGACTTTGCTCTTTCTAGTGGCTTATTTTTTATGTTCCTTTCTCAAATTCATGCTTCATCCCTGCATTTATAGCAAGCTGCTCTAGGGAAGATAGCCAGCTGTATAGGCTAGTTCTCCATCTTGTCAGTGCCCTTTGCTTTCAAAGCAACAGCATCTTGTGCTTTCTCCACATGCATAATGGTGAAGATCATATGGTCTTAATAAATTATTGAGTGCAGTGATTAAATATGCTTTTGTTCCTGTCAGAAGCAAACATTTCAGCTACCCACGGACTTCAGGGTGCTCTTAAAAGCTCTGGCCAGCATGATTTTTGTACTTGTTATTATCCTGATTAGGAGAATGGTTGGTATTTGTTTATCTTCCTGAGAAAGACCATCTTATTTAAGTACCATCTGTGAAAAACATTCTGAAAACTATAAATTATTCTTCAAGTGTTATGTGTACAAAGGGACAATATGAATTTTATAGCATAATTGCTACAAAAACAATTGTGACATGAAAAGTTGGAATTTTAAACATAAACTTCTTATGTTTCATTTGGATATCGAGATCAACCATAATGCTTTTCAAAGTTCTAATTCCTAATGGCTTGCATAATAGTCACTTGGTGAAGAATATATATTTTTTAAATTTTTAGGCCACATTCTTATTTTTGTATATCCTTAAGGATACATCAATGTACTCTTTTTCTACAATCTTTAGATTGCAAATATAAGTCCTTCTCTGGAGTTATGTGATATGAATATTCAAACCAATATTATTCAGAACAGACGCTCATGTTAGTTCAATATAAATACGAGATACCACGCTTGGGCTAGTATTTATGGTAATGTTGATGATTATAATTGCTATGTATTGATTGACATTTATGTATTCACTAAAAAATACTCACTGACCAGTTCCTATGTGTCATACTTGTGTGTTTTGTTTTGTTTGTTGTTTTTTGTTAGTGGATGAAGCAAGTGCCTATTTCATCTCCTATTTTCAAAAATCCATTTATTATATTGTTGGATAGAAGACATGTCAGAAATTAAACTGATAAGAACAGCTACTACACTTGATCTTAGTCAAAAAGCTGAGAAGCGAAGTGTCATATATTTTTTAGTCAGTGTATTGAATATGAAAATGTATAAGTTACAGAATCTTGCTTTCTGTGGGCTAAGAGCAAGATCAATTTATGTGGAGGGGAATGTGTATACAAAAATTATACAATGTTATTATTTCAAATTAAGTAAAAATTGGAGATATTGAAATTATATTCAGAGAATAGTCAAGACAAAAAGATGTGTGCTTTGACAGAGAAGTAATGTGCAAAATTCTTTTCAGAACTAGTAAACTGTAACACAGACTGTCATATGCTAATAGAGAAAAAGGAAGAGGCAATGAGTGATAGGAGGGAAGGAACAAAAGAATGAAATGAAAGAAGGAAAGAAGAAAAGAAAAAAGAGAGAAGGGAATGAATGAGAAAGACAGAAGTAAAAAGATGAACATGAAAGAAAGGTGGGAAGAAAGAAAATAATGAAAGAAAAAGAAGACGAGCGAAAGAAAAGGAAGGAAGGAAGGAAGGATGGAAGTAAAAGAAAGAATATGGAGTATCTGGGAACATTGAGAAGTTTCATGTGCAGAGATAAAGATTATGGTAGAAAGATTTCTCTGCATGTAAGAGGAGCTATAGACATGGTATCTTCATGGTTAGGGTCTAGAAAAAACATAACTAATTAAGTCATATGTGGTCTTAAAAATGGCAAGTCAAGATGCAAAACTATGTGCCTAAAATCATGGAATTCTCTTAAGTGGAGTGGTAAGTTGGAAGGTAAAGTTAGTAGAACTTGCTTGAGAAGATGAGTAAGGAACCTCAGAGTTTTCTTTGATTAGTTTGTGCTGTAATGGCAAAAAGGCACATATCCGTAAATGACATTTGTGACTCTTTGTTCTACACCCAATCTAGAAATAGTAAAGGGTAGGATAGGGAGTGCAATTTAAGTAGCAGGCTGTGAAAATTATTGTGTACATTGGTCAATTTATAGCATCCCATCTACTATGTGCATCTCGCTTTCAAGAATAAGCTTCAAAAATAATAATCCTACCATTCTGTAAGTGGAAAAATTATGTGCACATTTAGCTAGCCTCTGAAATACATGAATAGCAAATGTGTCTTAAATATTTTAAATTAATTTGCACAATCAAGAAAAAAAATCATGATAAATCCAAAACAGATTCACGTCCAACAGATAAACTGAGCACACACAATTTAAAAATGTTATTCAATTTAATACCTATCTTGTAGGGGTAGTTATAATAATTACATTTGTTGATATATGTAGGGAAATTTAAATTTTGCCTAATACATAGTAAGTGCTTAAAATATAATTCCTCAAATAACTCCTTCATGTTTAAAATCTTAAAAACTGACTGTTTAGATACCTTTGTCTTGTGGATGCTAAGCTTTTGCTCAGAAACAAATATTTGCTCTCCAAGAGTAGAGACATTTGTCTAAGTTTCAGGAAACTCATTTCTCTCACTGCTCTCTTCAGTTTCCAGTCTTCTCCCATATCCAAACTGATAACTACCAGATTCAAACTTTTGATAGATGTGAAAATTATCTTCCTGCTAGAGGTAATATCTGCCTTTTCTGGCAAAACCAATCTTCGTGCTTGAGTCAGTAGCTAGATATACCTGAAAGTTCTCTCTTACCTTTGAAGGGAGGTTTGCTTCTCAAACTTCTCAATCTCCAAACAGCTCACATTCATAACTCTTATAAAGATATCTATATATATCTGCCATTAATATGACTTTACTGTGAGCATCCTGAATAACTGAGGAATCTGGGATTGTCCCTCCTGGTTTCTAAGCCTCAGCTTCTGCGTAGAACAGGTAAGTTTCTGTCTGATTTTTCCGCCCAGTGGCAGAATGGATTAGGCACAGGCTCACAGTGATTATGCTAAGATAGGTATTCTTGTCTTAACCATTTAAATCACTACTTTATTCAAACAAATGCTCAAAGATCCAGTTATCCTCATCACCCATTTCCTAGTTTTTATTATCCTGGTAAATCACAAGTTCAAAAGCTGCAGTAGGTTATCTATTTATTTATTTCTCCTCTTTAGTCTATATCCTCTGAAGGCCTTCCATGTGAATAAGTGTGTGTGAGGAGGTGAGGGGAAGGAGAGGGTACATGTTATAAGTCTCTAACTTCATCTTCTTTAGATCTAAAATCCTACCTTTCATCTCTGCATGTCTATTAGAACAAAGTTTGTTGGCAAATGCTATAGGAGCATTTCTTAGTATATCCCCACCACCAATATCCATCCCCACCCTACACACACTCACTAACCTCTTATTTATTGGTAAAAATATAGTTAGGTAACTAGCTTTCTAACTAAACATAAAGATATCTATCTGCTGTTATTATGACTTTACTGTGCGTGTAATTTACACGCTTTCCTCTGGATAATATAACATTTGAATTTCTCCATGCCAACAAATAGAGATCTACATTGTCATATATATTACTGAGGCGTATTCATTGATAGGATTATGCATTTGTGATTTTGTAGGCAATCTGATTGTGTTGAGAATTGGCTTTCAATATTAAACTCTTTCAAACAGCACAGCCAGAAATATTTTTTGTACATGCATTTTTTTATCCGTTCAAATTTCTTACTTAATGTATATTAAAAGATTAAGAACATTTAATAGTGAAGTGTATACTGCTAAATTTTCTCCAAAAAGTGTATACTAAGTTATATTCCTAATAGCAATGAATACTATCAATCTTTTAAAATCTTGACAAGATTGGAATATCTTAAACTTTGAGGAAAGAGCATTATTTGGCAATTAAAAGAAAAAAAATAGTAGATAGGTAGAGAGAGAGAGAGAGAGAAAGAGACTGACTTGTATATCTGTAACTCCCAACAGTTCAGGTTGGTTGAAGAAATTCAAAATTGCTGGATAAAATACTTGGTATAGTCATAAAATAGAAAATTACATGACAATAAAAGGAATGAATTATAGATAAATGCTACAAGATGGACAAACGTTGAAAACATTATGCCAAGTGATAAAATATACTCACAATAGAGTACACATTGTATGATTTTATTTGTACAAAATCTACACCATAGGAGCATTTATAGAGATAGAAAAATTAATAGATGTTTTGGATAAGTGGGGGCTCAATGGAAAGTGATAAGAATGTTCTAAAATTAGATGTTGGTCTTTTTTTTTTTTCTTTTTGAGTTGGAGTCTCATTCTGTCACCTAGACTGGAGTGCAGTGGCCGCTCCCGGCCACCGCAGCCTCGACCTTCTGGGCTCCGGCAATCCTTCCACCTCAGCCTTCCAAGTAGCTAGAACTACAGGTGCGTGCTACCATGCTCGGCTATTTTTTTTTTTTTTTTGATTTATTGTAGAGATGAGGTCTCACCAAGTTGTCCACGCGGGTCTCGAACCCACGGGCTCAGGCAATCCACTCACCTCAGCCTCCCCTGGCACGGGATACAGGCTGATCCACTGAGCCCGGCTGATGTTGGTCTTTTAAAAATAACTTTGTGACTATATTAAACACCACTGAATTGCACACTTTCGACAGGTAAACTATGGTATATGAATTATACTCAGCAAAGTTGTCAGAAATATTTTGTGTTGAATGGGTTTTTTATTACTCTGAGTTGTGATTTTGTTTTTTAAACTTTATCTCTCTCCCTTTAAAACGTAAGGTCTTGGACAGCAGAAACTGCCTTGATTCTGTTCATTTTTTGTTTCCAACACCCAGTAGCGTTTTTGTATAAAATATCAGTTTTCTATATTTGGTTGAGTTTTTTGTTGTTATTGTTCATGAGTTCCATATTAAAAAAAGAATGCCACTAGCAAATAGGAAAGTGAAGTAGTGGATTAGGTTCTTAGTAAAGAGTAAATAAGTTGAGATTTAAACATATATATTGCTCATAAAGCTAAGTTGTTCAATTGAAATTGTAATCATAAATTTCCATATCAAGAAAGGACTGAGAATAGTGGATTCTTCATATAAAGACTGGTTGAAGTTTAAAAAAAAAAACTTATGCATAGACAACAGAGAGAAAAAAAGGCATATTTGGACTCTGCAATATGTTTTAATGAGAAAACAGAATTATATTTAATTCTGTATTCATGATTTAACTAGAATGATCCAATGGTATATCATAAAAGATTAAATAATCATGATTGAAGTACTAAACTAATGATATGTATTGTCTTGGTCATTAATGATGCTCTATTTAAAATAGTTAAGCTCTTGAACTTGTGATATTAAGACATTCAATCCTAGACCACTGACTAACTTAGAACAAATCAACTTTTTCAAGTTGCCTACACTTGTCCGAAAGTGACAGCCACATTGGTGAAAGGTAATAATATTCACATGGAGTATTTGCTTTGAAGACTCATTTTAGAACCTTCATGCATTCTATTCATTATTTGAATCAACAGTAGTAAAGTTAGAAAAAATTACAGCATCTTTTTTTATTAGCATATCTTAGTCTTACCCATGTATTAAACATATTTCTATTCTTTAATCCCATTATACTCCTTACTGAATATTTTTCAATTCAACATGGCTTGGGTCTGCATAATTTGGAGCAAAGTCTTGAAAGGGCTGCATTGCTAAATAGTATTTTTCACTTGATCTATTGAAAAAATAACTTACAGTTAGAATAAAGTAAGAATGTATATTCATGAGAAATGGAACACTTGGATATATGTATCAAATTAGCTTAGAATATTTTAAGTGAATAAAACACATACAAAAGCAGATTCTTATTCAATGTCATTATGGGCTTACCACATGCTTTGACTTATGTTAAGCATTTACATACATTATTTTGTTTGATCCCACAAGACTCCAGTAAATTATATATTGCAGATAAGAGAAAGAAACAGAAAGGTTAGAGGAACTATAATATCACACACTTATTAGGTGTTGTGTCTAAGAACCTAAGCCAGGTCTTCTGATTCCAAAGCCTGTGCCTTGCCAATAATTCATTTGAAAGGTTAGCTAGAAAGGTGTCTTGAGTTTCATAGGGATTTGGAGATTTCGACCTACAGACTTGAAAGAGTTATAGCCCTTGGATGAAATCAGATGGGAGACATTATTGCAGGCAAAATTCATTGAAGAATATAGAATCATGTGGCAAAACACACAACATTTGTTAGCTTTGATATGTGTGTATATATAAACTATATATATGTATAAATTAAATAATGGACACTTTTTAATGTCTCAATCTTCAAAAGAATCCTTACAAGTGTAATTTTATATTATATTCTACATTTGTTATGAAACAGATAGGTGGTATTTTAATAAATTCCCAAAGCCCAGAAGAAGACTCATTTTATTATAAGTGAGCAAGTACCTATACTTTCCTTAAATAAGGCTAGCAAACTAGGGACTACATATAGCAGGGCCCAGAGCACCTTGGCAGTTTTGCACAAGTTTCAAAAACCCAGTAACTTCCTTTTGGTCTTTCTAAAAGACAAACACTTTGCAGAAAAACTGTGCAGTAAGGGAAACTATCAAAAATCATTCTTGTAGAACAGTGAAGCAGTGAGGCAAACACTATCTCCCTCGTGATTTTACAGTCTGTAATAGAAATTAACAGTGCCATCTGCAGCCCGATTATGCACTTTAAAGATCCCTGCATGCTTTATGGCATGCATTATGGTATACAGCAGCAATTTTTGCAAAGCTAGTCACAGTTATATTCATTTCCAGAAAATTAAAATATCCTAAGGTTATAAAGAATACTAAGACAGAGGTGGGGGGAGAGGTCATATGAGCATAAGAAAACCTTCTTCATCTGGGTTTAGCTGACATTCTCTAAGCCACTGGCATCAATTCTCTCTAGTTCTTTCCTACAATCCTCACTATCTTTGGAAATAAATTTTGTGCTGCTAAACTAAATTATATTGTCTGCTTCAATGGTCTCAGTTAGCAATTTATTCCATATGTTCACCATCTTTGTGTAAAATAAGTCTCCCTAAATTTTCTATTATTTGCTATTAAGCTTACTAATTATTGAAGATGGCCCCAAACTTAGAATAGCTAGAAAAAGAGGAAAGTGCTTGGTAGTTCTGTCAATTATTCACAACATGACCCAAAGATAGGAAAAACACAAGGGATTTTCTTTGAAACTTAGTTTAAAATCAATGAATTAGTTAATTTGGCTTACCAATTATGCCAGAAGCATTTTGATAATCAGTGTTCATCTATGATGCAGAATAGTGTAGATATTTAGAAATCAAAGCAGAAACAGGTATGTCAGAGTACAGCACTACTGTTTTCCATGAGTATATCACAAAACACTGGAAAGTAGATTTTGTTCAACATTTCCAGTTCAAAAGGCAAAATGTAAACATATACTACAGAGTATGTCTATGTAAAACCATTTGCTTTACTGAGAATGGGGGGAAATTAACACTTATTGGGCTCCCACTCTATAAGCACTTGACAGGCATTCCCACATTTAGTTTATTTAAAACTCATAATTCTCCCAGGTAAAATTATCAGCCTCCATTTTCCCAATGAGAAAAATGGAGACTCCAGAGATTGAGTAATATCTTGCTATAATATTCATTACCTCATTGATCAGCAATGTGATTTCATCTCCTTTAAGTGAAGAGACATCTTATCTATCACTCTGTACTCAAACTTTCCTGAAGTTTCAAATCTAGTGAAAGGGAATTATCTTCTGTGATGAAGATAATTCTTTGGACATGGGTATATATGAGGGTATATGCTATTAGCTAAGGCTCGCAAATCATGTACCTAAGATTACATAACTAGCAAGGACTAGCCAAGATTCAGTAGCAATTGTCAACTTGGTCAAAAAATAATGATAATCAGAATAAATCTTGGAGCTATACATTAACGGAAACAATTTTCTTCTATACTTTCAAAGGAAGTATCAAAATTATACTTGAGATTTTACAAATGCAAAGAATGAAGTAACTATAGATATTAAATTAATGGCAAGGCTCCAATAATCAAATTATCAATTTCTACATTAACCTTCCAAATTACAGACAAAAACTCTAACATTTGTGTCTTAATAGCTACTCATTTGTAGTTAAATGCTATCTTGAGAGCAGACTGTTTTCTAAATATAGGATATTTGCTATTGCTGATGTATAATATTGTGATACAGAAATGATTTTAATAAAAATAACTTCATACGATTGATATTATTATTTCTAAATTTTCAAATGAGGAAATAAATTCAGATGCAATAAATAAATTTCTTGGGGGCTATTGAGAGTAAAAGGTAATCCTTGAATTTGAGTTCAGGTAGGGTTGCTTCCGAAAGCAGCCTGTCTTTTCATCACACACCTAGTTCCTTTGTTTATAATTGAATGAAATTTTACTAATTTTGCCTGTATAAGTTTCACCATCTTTTGTTCAGAAGAATGAGAGTTAAATATTCTAGAAGTATGAGAACCATGTATGGTGCTTTTCAAGTATACAACTTTTACTTCGTTGTAATATAAATTAATAAATGTGGATTTTTAAATATTTTTACTTTTGCCTTGTAGCATTAAATTGTTTGTAAAATCAGCAGTTCCAGCTCTGAGAAAAGCATGTGATTTTTTTTCCTAATGCTGTCGAACTATTAATACAGAAAAAATTCATGCTAATTGGAACAAACTATTAATCATTTATATTCTATTTTGTACTCCTTGCTTCTACCTCTTTATTTTTTAATTAAGGTATTTTTTTTTTTGTATACATGGGAATGTAGAGATATTAAGAGTCTAGTTTGGTTTGTTTTAACAATTTTATTCACACAAAACAATATATAAAATAGTTCAATAATCCAAAAAGTTTCTCACACGAATTTTTTTTTTCAATTTGCACCATCATTCATTCCTTATTCAAGACACAACTACTCTCTCATCTGTATCACCTTAGATTAGTTTAACTTATTCTTCATGTGAACATAAATCATTCAGTGTGTAGCCCTTTATGTCCGGCTTCTTTTACTTAGCATACTATTTTGAGTAATTTCATGTGTCAGTAAGTTGTTACTTTTTATTGTTGAGTAATTTTTTATTGGATGAATGGAATGCACCATCATTTGTTTATTAATTCTTTTTTCACCATTTCCAGGCTCGGGATATTATGAATAAGACGTCTATAGACAATTTTATACAAGTCATTTTGTGGATATAGGTTTGACTTTTGCAAGCAAATACCCAGGAATGGAATTACTGTGTTATAGAGTATGTGTATGTTTAGTTTTAATAGAAATTTCTACATACTTTCTCAAAATAGTTTTGCTACTTTACTCTCCACCAATACTGTATGAGAGTTCTAGTTGCACCATATATTCACCAACATTTGCTGTTTTCAATCTGTTCTTCTGGGGAAGGAAGAGTTTAATCAATCTAGTAGGTATTGACTGATACTTTGTTGTTATTTAAATTTGTATTTTCTTGATGACTAATACTTTTGAGAATTTCATGTGCTTATTAGTCATTTGTCTGTCTTCATTTTTGTATTGAACTTTTCTTATATATATTTTATTTTAAAGATGTGGGGTACAATTCAGGATTACGTATACAAGTGGACATCATACAGGTATAGTTTGGGCCTCATTTTGGTCCCCACTTTGCCTGGTTTGAGATCAGGTATTCGTACTGATGTGTTTCTCGCCCCCCACCCTGGCAGTATTCCGCTACTGCCAATCCCTTTCTTATAGTATTATGGTAAATGTTCAGAGTCAGATTATGAATGAAAACATGTGGTACTCTGGTCTTGTTTCTGCGATATATCACTGCGTATCATAGACTCTAAATCCTTCCAAGTTGCTGTGAAGTTCATATGTTTGTCCTTCTTTATGGCTGCATAATATTCCATTGTGAATATGTACCACATTTTTGAAAATCCAGTCCCATGTTGATGGGCAGCATGGTTGGTTCCATGTTTTTGCTATTGTGAAAAGTGCTGCAATAAACATGCATGCACAGGTATCTTTTTTGTATAATGCTTTGAATCCCTCTGGGTATATTCCCAGTAGGGAGATTGCTGGGTTGTATCGAAGGTCAATTTCTAGTTCTTTTAGTGTATTGGACTTTTCATTACAGATTTTTGATGTTCTTTACATTCTCTACAAGCACATAAATTGTTATAGATCTGTATCATACTATATATGTATTTCTCACAGTATGTTGCTTGATTTTTCGCTTTCTTAATGATGCTTCTTTTTGCAAACATTTTTAATTTTGATGAAATCCAATTTATCATTTTGTTTTCTTTGATTGTAAGTGCCTTTTGAATTATAATTAGTCCCTGTTTTCCACATAGTTACCCATGTTTTCTATTGTAAGCTATCTATTTCTAATTCACATTTACGTATGTAACACATTTTAAGTTAATTTTCATAGGGGTAAAAAAAAGGTAAAGATTTATTTTCCCCCCATGAGGATATTCAGTTGATTCAAATCCATTTATAAAACGGTCCATTGTTCTTCACTGATTGCCTTAGCATCCTGTTTGAAAATAAATTGACCACATATGAATAGATTAATTTCAAGATTCTGTATTCTGATACATTAATATATTGGTCTATCCTTAATACAATGTCACACTCTTTGATTAAATAGCTTTATTGAAACTTGTTTTGTGTTTTTTTATTATTTGCATTTAATATACTTTTTAGAATGATTACATACATTTCTTAAAAAAATCTGTTGATTGTAATAAATCTATAAAAAAGTGTCTGAAATAAATATATGAAATATATTGAGACTTCAGATTTTTGAAATTTTTTTTATTCCATTTATCTTGATTTTTTAAAAAACATTTTCCCAGCAATATTTCAGAATTTTCAATTTAAAACTCCATTTCCTTGAACTAGAAATTGACCTTCCAGCCGGACTTGGTGGCTCAGCCTGTAATCCCAGCGCTTTGGGAGGCCCAGGCGAGTGGATTGCCTGAGCCCGAGGGTTCAAGACCCGCCTGGGCAACTTGGCAAGCCCTCATCTCTACAATAAATAAAAAATTAGCTAGGCGTGGTAGCGCATGCCTGTAGTTCCGGCTACTTGGAAGGCTGAGGTGAAGGATCGCTGGAGCCCAGCAGATAGAGGCTGCGGTGGCCAGGAGCGTGCACTGCAATCCAGTCTGGGAGACAGAGTGAGACTCCAACACACATACACACACCCAAAAAAGAAATTGACCTTCCACGTGACCCAGCAATCCCCCTATTGGGAATATACCAAAGGAACTCAAATCATTCTACAAAAAAGATACCTGCACATGCATGTTTGTTGGAGCTCTATTCACAATGGCAAAAACATGAAACCAACCATGCTGCCCATCGAAGCTGGACTGGATTTAAAAATTGTGGTACATATACACAATGCAATATTATGCAGTCATAAGGAAGGACAAACATATGGGCTTCACAGCAACTTGGATGGATTTAGAGTTTATAATACTAAGTGATCTATCACAGAAACAAAGATCAGAGTACCATAGGTTCTCACTCATGAGCGTACTTTGAATAATTATCATAATACTATAGGAAAGGGATTGGCAGTAGTAGGAAACTGCCAGGGGAGCAGGGGTGGGATTGGCAGTTGAGGAAAATGGCCAGGGAGGGAGGGGAATACCTCATCAGCAAAGGTACCTGCATAATGAACATTTGTATACCTAACCCTGAATTGTACCCCACATCTTAAAAAAAATTTTTTTCCACTAAATTTATTTGTCGAAGTGTAAGTCTTTGGATACTATTTTAAATTGATTTATTTTTAATTTAAAATAGCTCTTGTTTATCACTAGTATATCAAAATATATGTGGTTGTTATATATTGACATTGTATCCTTCAATTTTTCTATAATTTTTTGTTATTCCTAGTATTTTTCTGCATTTCATAAGGTCTTTTATGTATTAGATAATGTCATCTGTGAATACCAGTAGTTTGATTTCTTCCTTTCTTTTTTTTCTTCACCTTTTATTTATTTTTTCTTTATTCTTGAACTAGCTAGGACTTTCAGTAAACCTGCTTTATTCCTGATCTTTGTAAAAAAAAATTCAATATTTCACTTTTAGTCTAAGATTAGCAGGATATTTATCAAAGGTGCTGTTTACTGATTTAGAAAGTACTTCTACTAGGTTGCAGAGATTTGTTATTATATATGGTAATAGATTTTTAAAAAAAGTTTTTCAACATTTATTGATATAATTATATGATTTTAAAAATATATCATTTTTATATGAAGATTTGCTCTTATTACTTTTTAAAAAATATTAAACCTTGCATTTCTAGAATAAATCCTATTTGTAGTATTCTTTTTAGATATTACTGAAGGGAGACACCTTTATATATACTGCTAGATTTTATTTGCAAATATTTTAAGAATTTATCTATGAAGGCTATTGATACATATTTTTAAAAATAATAATTTCCTTCTGATAATGTTATCAAGAACATGCTGATTTCATAAAATTATGTGGGAAGTCATTGTCCTTTTATTTTCTGAAAGAGATTTGTGTAATGTTGATATTATTTCTTAAATGTTTGGCATATTTCACTAATGAAGTTGTATGAACCTGGATTTTTGTATTGCAAGAAAGCTTTTTATATGAAAAATATATTAACAGACATTGTGATTTTTTCAAGATTTTCTATTTATCTTGTATTTTTCGAACAATATGTACATTTTTCTGTGTTATTAAAATTATAGATATCAAGGTGTTCATGTATTTCTCCCAGGTTAAAAAAATTTTTTTCACCTAGTTGATTTTCTCTATAAATCCCTTTTCAATTTCATTTGCTTTCACTCATATTTTATTCTTCTCCTTACTTTTAGTTTAATTTACCATTTTTTTTCTATCTTCTAAAGGTGGACTTTTGAAATTGATTTTATGTCTTCTTATCTGTAAAATAAGCATTTAAAACTATAATTCTTATTAAACGTTGTACTGGTTGCAATTCAAGTATTTTGGTATATTGTTTCTATTTTCAGTTTCTTAAAAATATTTTTAATTCTCCTCCTTGTGGCTTCTTCTTTCACTCATAAATTATTTAGAAAGATGTTGTTTAATTGCCAAATACTTTTAAGTTCTAGATATCTTATGTTTTATCTAATTTAATGTTGCTGTGCTAAGAAAATTTACTCTATATGGTTTTAACCATTTAAAATGTACAGATTTGTTTTATTATTTACCACATAGTCTATTTTGGTGAATGTTTTCTATGCATTTGTTAACAATGTGTTTTCTGCACTTGTTGGTTGTCATGTTCTAAGAACGTTAATTAAGTCAAGTTGTTTGATAGTTTTCTGTATTCTTACTGACTTTTTGTGTACTTTCACTTTACTGAGAAAATGGTTTTTAAATTTTCAATCACTCTTGTAGATTTATGAAATCTTTTTTTAGATCTATCTTTTTTTTTGCTTCAAGTATTTTGAAGCTTTGAAATTAGATGTACAAACATGAAGAACTTCTACTTTTCTTCATAAGTTGGTTTTTTTACTATCTTGAAATTTTCTTCTTTTTTTGAAGTTCACTTGTTCAGTTATTAATATAGATAGGCATGCAAGTTTCCTAATGCTTAGAAACCTTTTGAAAAATTATTTCAAACATTTTTACTTTCAATATATCTGTTTGTATATATAAAGTTTGTTTCTTATACAACAAATATAGATACAACTTGCTGTTCTGAGAGCCTCAGAGACTTTTCTTTTGAATTGGAATATTTAGTACAGTTTCATTTAATATAATTATCAATATGGTTAAGTGTAAGTCTATCATCTTTTGATACATTTTTTATTTGACAAATTTTGCTCTTTTGGTAATATTTGTTTTCTGCTGTCTTTTGGCTTACTGGAGTATATTTTTCATTTTATCTTTTATAAAGACACTTTAGTTGTACATCTTTGTATTATTTTTAGAAATTGATCCAGAAATTATAATATATACATTTACCTAGCACAGTCAATTTAAAATTAATGTTATAGTAAGTCTTATATAAAACAAAATTATCAAAACATTATTATTGTTAAAACACTACATCATATTTATCTCTTCCTACCTGCTATGCTTTAGTCTTGCCTTCCAAATATACCACACATTTCTTTAATATTAACTATATTTGTTTTAAATAGTCAATATGTATTTAAAGACACATTTGGAATTCTCAGTTGACAGTGTTTTCCTCCCAGTATTTTTTCTCTGGAGATCTCTTAGAGCTATTTATATTAGTGGGTAGTTGTTAAATCATTGCTTCTGTGACCAATTGAGGACCGGAATTTCCTAGTGGGGGGGGGGGGGGGGGGGGGGGGGGGGGGGGGGGGGGGGGGGGGGGGGGGGGGGGGGGGGGGGGGGGGGGGGGGG